>WAAE01006464.1:0-10656 GCA_013400495.1 Nicator chloris | reverse complement strand
AAACAAACAAAAAACCACCACAAGCACAAAACAAGAAATTCTGTTCTAACACCCACTGTTTAACAATCAGGATTTCATTAATAATTAGAAGGAAAGAACAACAAAATCTCATCTTGACCTCCTTTACCCAGAATAAAACTCAGTGTGAAATTGAAATCATTAGCTGTTGTACATACCCTAAGTAGACTTTCCAGCTCTCAGCAGCAGGTGCTCAATACAGAATGAAACATGAAATCTGGAACAAATATTTAGAATTCATTAGGGTATTTTCTTAACTAATGTCAAAGTAGTCAAACATCCAAAAAACTTAAGAGCAAATTAACTGACACTCATGTTAAGAAGACAAGATAACCTCCCTAAAGAACCAGTTGCAGTATATATCCTATTTTACAAGTGCAGATTATTTAGCTGGAAGTCTTTAGGGAAAGAACAAAAAAACCCCACCCTAAAACAAAGCACAGAAGTTTGTACAAGTAGAAGCCAAAGACCTGTATTTGAACTCAAAACAGAAAAGTTGCCTGAAATCCTGTTGGTCCCATGAAAGCCAATCAAAAAATTTCTCAAGTTATATGGATTTGCTATTTTGAAGAAGGAGGAGTGTTAAAGCACCATGAAATGAACCTTTATTTTTGATAATATACATTTAATAGCAAAAACAAGTGAGTGCTGAAAACCATGATGAGTGATTCAAAGCATTAGCAGCATCCAGATCTAGAATTAGAAAGTGCTTCCCTGGAAAATGAAAAGTGTGTGGGAGGAACCAGTGAAAAGCATTTATTTCCTCAGGGTATGTGCTTCACAGGGCAGCAGAGCCAGTTCTCAGCTGAAGTAATAAATATATACAGATATTGCTCAATACACACGTAATACACAGAAAGTTGTGCGTTTGTTTCTTAAAGAAAACAACTGATCTAAAAGAATTCCAGGGCCAAGTAATGTAGAGAGTTGAGTTTATTACTTTGCTAGTTCTTCTTTCCCTTTCCAACAAATACATACTATAGAGGCAAAGACAGTACCAGTGGAAAGCACAAGCTTATACATTATGCACTTAAAACTGGATTTCTAAGAACTGTTTCCCAAACTTTATTCACCTTAGATGCTTAATTTTCCACACACCTAAAGGCTACCAAACGATTTCCACAAGAAAGTCTCATGAGATAAAGTAACATTGAAAGTTCAAATAATCTCTGCACAGTTTAAGTTTTCATCTAAGCTGTAATAAACTTGGGGGGGGTGGAGTAAAATACTTTAATCTCAACATGAAAATCAGAAAAAAAGAGACATTTACCTGAAATACGCATCAATACCATGGAGAAAACAAATCAGCAAGAACTTGAACTGCTTTTATGGTGCTACGTACAATGAATGGTGCTGCCTCCAAATCCTGACTTTATGGTGAACACAGAATCTGCTACATCAGGCTGTCCCACCAGCTCTGCCAGACTGAGTGGCAAACAACAGCTTTCCCCAGAATCACGCCTGCTCTGAACGTTTTTACAGAATTAATCATGATTTGGGACAATTTGTAGAAACACTGATAATTAGCACAGTGGGAATGATACCATGGCAAGTTCTTTATGAAACGGCAAATTGCTCATTAGACTGTTTCTCAGACTGAGAAACCCATGCATTTATTGATTTAACTAAAGATGTTTCCTGATAATGCAAAGCTACTTTTAATTTCCAAGGCCAGTAGTAATGACCTTTTCCTACTCTGGGAAGTTACATCACTAGCACCCTTAAAACACTTGTTAAAATAATTGTGTGCGTAATACCATGGGACTTACATGCAGCAACAAAAAAAGCACCAAATACTAGAAAAATATTATTTTAATTGCTGAGGCATCAATAATGTAAACACTTACAGGCATGTTAAATTTTCCACACAAGTTCTCCCAGTGATTTTCAATAGAAGCAGCCATGTGTGTAAAATTCAGTGTACAAATGCATGGCACTGTGATGTGATTTGATGTTGGAAGGCAATCCCAGAGGACAGATAAAGGGCCTCTCCTTTGCTCATTAGCTGCTACAAGTAATGCAGTCAGGACAACCCAAACACGGGATCATTTCTTCTCCCTTACACCAACAGCCTTTTCCAGGCACACCTTCCCAATATTTGTTTTCAAAGGTTACTTACTGATTTACTTCATTCATCAATTACTTAGGAAGCAAGTGGTGACAAGAACTCTCCTATGCTCAACTCAAGTCCAACCAGTTGTAACACTTCTTAAAACACCAATTAGTCTCCTTCTAATAGGGATAGAATGCTGAAAGCTTCTAAAGTGGTCAAAAGGAGATTAAACATAAAAAATTGTTTGGGTTGAAGATTTGTGCTTTTATTTTGCCTTTTTGTAAAAAAAAAAATCTGTGACTCTTACAAAATGGTTTCTTTAAAAAAAACCCCTATCAAGTACATCTGCTCAGGGGAAAAAATTAGAGGAGAGGGTGATTTTTCATAGCTTTTGAAATTTCTTGACCTTTTTCCACATGGGAAAGGTTTTCAGTAAAGTGACACTAGTTAAATGTTAAATTTAACACTTTTTCTGGTGGAAAACTATTCCCTTTTAGACTTTTCCTAACCAGCTGCAAGTCACCCACTTGGTCTAGTTTTGCTTCCTTATTTTTTCTTGTTCTATCTACCCCTGTAATACCTTACTCTCCTCTTGAAATCAACACAGAATTCTACCTATTTGTAATTAAAAGATAACTTACTCATAGATCTAAATGTCCACATACAAGGCCTGAAAGTTTTGTCCTTCAGTATCATTCTGTTTCCTCTATAATTTGACTCCTTCCCCAAGGACACCACTGAGCCATTAGACAATTACCAGTATCCAGAAGTAAAAATCTTAATTTATCTTCTAGGTATGGAGCTCCTTTCTCAGCTTCCTTTTGCTTCCACCTACCTTTAAAGCTACTGGTTATGCTCTTCAAGAAAATTTGTCCTCTTCACTTTTTTCACACACAAATACATTTCCTTCCTACCCCTTCCCAGATTCTCCACTGCATTTCAACACAGTAGTGACCTCAGTGACCTCAATCTCCACAAAGCCAAAGATGGACCACTAAAGACCAACGTTATTTGTTTCACTTCCCTCTCCTAACTCTGATCCACAGCAACAAAGCAAATAAACAATTTTATGCACTACAATGTTTTTATCCTTACAAAATGCTTAATCTGGTCTCTGATGATGCCCCTTTGGCACTACAGTGAGTCAAAGGAAAAACTCCACAAAGATCACAGCAGACAGGAACGACTCGAAGAGCTCTGTCAGTGCAGGGAAAGAACACGAACAGCAACTGCTGGGCACAAGTAATAAATATCTTCTTTAGCAGAGATGAGACAATTATAGCCAAGTTATCTGCCATGTTATTATTCCTGTAGCTGGACTCTCCTGTATCTTGCACAAACAACTGAATCGAGTGAACTTCGGCAGTCACTGAGCAACCACAACCAAATTTCCATCAATGACCTGTACACTGTTCATAGGAAATTATTCTCCAGCCACGTTTTTTAAGGAGGCAGAAAAGATCTAAGCTTTAATATTTTAAAAGATAGGAAGTGAAGCATTCCATAGGTCTTTTAAAAAAAAATGTAGTCTGTATGAACATATATATTTAGGACACAAAAAAGGGGGGATGAAGATGCATCAGGGGAATTCAAATTGGACATGAGGAAAAGGTTCTTCACGGGAAAGGTGGTCAGTCACTGGAACAGACTCCCCAAGGAAGCAGTCACTGCACCAAGCCTTAGTTGGACTCAATGGTCCTTTTGGGTCCCTTCCAACTTGTACATACATGCAACCCTAGATTATCTCACCACTCAGAGGCAGCAGACCTGCCCGGAGCACTTTCAGCAACAGCCCCAAAAACACACCCAAGCAAAAGAATAATTACAACACAGCCCTGAGTAGAATCTATTAACAAATGATCCTGGCCTTCAGGAGAAGCCCTGGAACAGTCAGGGCAGTTACTGAATTCTAGACTGACTCAAAAATGCTGTTTGCACTGACAATGCCGTGAGGATTTAATAGTCTTGTTTCAGGATAATTGGCATACAAGCACTAATTTCATCTTACCATTGCACAGTGGCTTGGCCACCAGAAGAATATAGTCCATGAAACAGAATCTGGACACCTCACAGGACCCAAACATAGAGCCTAAGCACATCACCCCAAAAGACACCCCCCTATGGCCACTGTCAGCTGCACCACCAGTAGTTCTGCAGAAATTTTTAACCAGGTTGCTATAACTTAATTGGGAAAAGAAGTACAAACTTCAGTAAGATCTCAATTCCATATCATACTAAAAACACATGCAAAAAAAAAAGTCCACACTTACTATCACCTCCTATTCACATGAGCCATCAGATAAAATCAGCTAAAAAGACAAAGCTTTAACAACATAGAACACAAGTTCAACATAACACTTCAAACTGCTGTAACACAGACTCAGTCCAAAAAACTATCATATTTCAAGTGACAGCTGTGCATTAAGGACTCACATTATATGCACATGGGCACCACCCCTCCCCACTTCATTTTGACTGTGCTCCAAATCCTTTCTCAAACTCACCACTTTCATCTTGCCTTTCCAAAACTGATCTTGACTCAGCTACTCACAAGGTCTTGCCTTGTTTTCCTACTTCTATCAACTTGAAGAATAAGAAGTGTGTTTTATGTACATTTATTTTCACAACTTGTGTAGTCCTCACCCTTTTTGTACTTTCACTCTATGATCTCCTCCTTGGTATAATATGACCAACGTTCCTACTCCCACTTAAGAATACTGGTGCTCTGTATTTATTTCCACAGAGGTACCAAAGGCTTCTGAAAGAGAGAACTTCAATGCAATCCCCATTTAACACCAAAAAGCCACGCAGATAAATACATTACAGAAGTCCAAAATCTGTTTCCTAGGAAGGGAAGCTCTGTTCAATACTCTCTTCAGATTGTGAAACAGTTTAAAGGTTTTGTTTGCCTTTAAGAGAGGAAAAAGCTGATTCAGTTGTAAAATGAAGCCAATGTTACACACTCCTGTCTTAAAGAATTCCCTCTCCTCTTCTGATGAAAGGAGAACAAGGCCCAACACTGGCTGCTGGAAGCCCTGGAACAGTGTGAGAGGAGCAGTGCTGTCATCACACAAAGAAACCCCCCCTTCACTGAGCTGAATGAGCAGGGACTGGGAGCCTGTGACACAACCAAACTTTCACTTCATTTAAATCCCCATCTGAGGATTAATCGTGTGCTGCACATCAGCTTCCTCTAAAGGGGCCTAATCTTCTAAAAAAATTCATTTGGTCATTTATTAAATTCATGTAGGTAGCAAATTTCCAGAGTACCAAAGCTCAGTTTCTTATACAAATGAAAAACCGTCAGGAACTCCAGGCAGGAAATGGAACAGAAGTGAATTCAGTGTTACATCCCACTCCTCCTTTTGACTCCACTCTTTGACTAAGTCTTACAGAGGTTCTGACTGATACTGTTTTTCCATCCACAATTCAAAAAATAGAGGGACTAAACTCAATCTAATATTCACAAAGTGTTTGAGAAGAGACCAAGTCAGAATATTCCTCCCAAGAACCACATCTCATATACTTTTTTCCACTATTTCTCTTATAAATTTCAATCCTCAAATTGTACCACCAAAATACATGGGCAAAATAAAAATAGTATTTTTCACCTATGGAAATGGATTGATTTTTCCTGATAACCACTGATTAATATGTATAAAACAATTTCTGTACATATTCATTAAGTAGTACAGTAACTGCAATCCTCTTTCTTGGTGGAGATTCTCCCAGTCACCAGTCGAAATTCCACAACTTACAAAGACAATCTTAAACAATAAAACCAGTTTTTAGAACTGATTAAACAGATTTTAATGCAGATGACAAGAAAAAGGCTTGCCTTTACTTCCACAGCAATTGGGGGGTTCTTAAATGACATTTATTTCCCCAGACCACAGCAATTTACACAAATTCCCACACATTGCACAAATGCACACTCTTAGCTTCACCTTTTAGCCCAAAGACACCACAAAAACTCAGATGCATCACTGAAGTGTTAATTTCAACAGCTTTTGCCTCTAACCTAGTGATTAAAACTCTACCAGATCCATGCATTTACTCTTTGCTGAGGATCATCTAAATGCAGGCTGCTCCATGAATCCCAGCTCTACCAGCTACAGCCAGCCAGGATTACATTTTGTCTTCACACACATTTCCACTAAAGATTACTTAATTTTGCTTCCCAATCTCAGTAGCAACTTGTTCCTTCCATGGCAAAATGCTGAGAAACGTTCTGACTTGCTTTAAAACAGATCCATGTGAGTTATAATTAAGACAAAGCCTAGTGGCAAAACATCAAATTATCATACTGAAGAGTGAATGACTGACAGAAAAACAAAGAAATGAGTCAACAGAAGTTCCTATTATTATGAAAACAAAGCTCATCTTATTAGTACATAAAAATATATTGTAATTAATTAAAGGGCAATACTGAAAGAAATAAGAAAAGTCATCCTAAGGCCACTTTATCAACTTGTTTGTGCAGTTTAAAAGTCTTGCATGTTTTCCTCCTTGAAATTGGATAGAACAGTAGCTAAACTAATTGCTGCAATATCAGTAACCAGTTTATAATGCTGTTTTCCAAGCCCTGTGTAGGCAACATCTGCAGAAGAACATGACAGTTTCATTTATAGAAAAGTTCTTCTCCCCATGACCTTTCCAGCCCTCCACAAAGGAAACACAATCTGCTTTGCCTGGGACAGATTCACATCAAAGCTGCACATTCTCGGGCAGTTGCAGAGATAACAGAGAGCACAGGAGCTCAGAGAGAACTCTCAGCTGCTGGGGTTACTGTCAGCTACCTTTTGATTATCACCATAATCCTGCAAGTAACAACCCCACATTCTTTACCCGTTCTCATCACTAAAATCAGTGCTGGACAAGTTTCAAGAGGTCACCTTGTCAAGCTGCCGCTCCTGAGGCAGGAATGAACAGCATCCCCTTTCTGACAGATGCCTGATTTGTTCTTGAACATTGTCAAGGATGAGTCCCTTCCCTAATCTATTCCAAAAGTTTGTTATTCTTGGAATTATAAGTCTTCCTCCCCAAGTAGCAACCCAAGTCTTTGGTCCCATTATTTAAGTCAACTAATTCTCATTTTAGTCCCTGTAATCCTTTATCATCTTTATCCTTGTAGTAGCCTAATGCATGGGAATAACTTCTTATCTCTTGTTAAGTCTTAACATCTTCATTTGTTCAGTTCTTGGATGTCATATTCTCAGGCGTCTGCTACTAAAAAAAAGAAAACCCTTTCTTGATGTCCAGTGCCCAAAACTGAACAGAATTCTAATTAAACCCTACCAGTGCTGAATCCAGCAGAAAAATTATTATTTACCCCCCTGCTACACCACAGCAGAGCATTTCTTTACCTGCACCAGCAGAACAAGGTTAATCACAAATCGAGCAGCCATCAATCAATAACCTGCACACCCCAGTTCACTCAGCTCTTGCAGCATTTTAAAAGCATATTTTGAGCAGAACATTTAAACAACAAAATTCAAAATGCACGAAACACAGAGTAGTAACAGAGGCTGTAGAGCTGAACAAGTGCAGAAAACAGCTGGCTTTGTGATTTATACAAACTGAAGTGGCAATGACAAGATAATTAATAAACTAACTGAAATCTAGAAGCCTCTAGGATATAGTACTTAAGCCTGAAATGGAAAATGAGAGCTGATAAAAATTCAGAATTACTTCTTTAGCCATTAATTAACAGTGTTCCCATAATGGAGCTGTTAACACCAGAGTAAGAACTGAAACTGTAATTTGTAACATTTGCAAAGAGCTTCACTGAGAGCGAGAGACCAACACATGTCAGCAGTCTGCGAAGGTTTCCTGGGTAAAAGCTGGCAACGGAAAACAAGTTAAAAAATGTAACAATATTAAATAGTTTTTGATACAATTAAAAATGGAACTCAAGAGATTAAAACTTCCCAACGTGTGGCTCATTAATTGGGGGTACAATTCTATGCACATATATTATCTACCAGCCCTTTTTCTGCCACACTTGTAAAATGAAATTAATTTTATTTAGCAAACGCAGTTCTGAGTCAGGCACGATGGGGGGTAACAGGCACACTGACAAACGTGAATTAACTGCAATGGCCATGCCAAGGTTCATTCCAAGCTGCAAGATGGCACCTTAAATTAACAGCTTGGATCCAACATCAGGGTTTCTGCTTCTCCTGGTGACCAGCACTTCAAACCCTCCACAGGAAGCACCTCAGAACTGAGGTGTTTTTGTGCCAGCGTTCAGTGTCCTTATATTAAAGGGAAATAACACAGTAGCTGAATTAATTGTGCCATTGAAAGGAAAAGAAGAAGCCACAAGAGGAGAAATAAAATTAGTCCCAACTTCTGATACTGTGGCTGTGTTAGTGGTTCCCATCTGCCTGCACCACTGATGACAAATGTTATCAGGCATGAAGGGTCCCAGACAGTGGCAAAAACACAAGAACACCTCCATCAAGTTCTGGAACTTGGTGGGGGAAAGGGTGAAGAAAGAGGAGTAAGGACTTACACAAAACTAAAGTACGAAGTTCACCTCTTTACAAAAAGTTAGTTCCAACAGCTGAATGACAAAGGTACCTGTTACACATCCCTTTTGTGCCTCCACTGGGAAATCCATCATGAATTAACTCTGGCTGGAAAGAGCTCCCACTACAAGAGCATCAGTAAAGCTGCAAAGGGGACGGAGGAGGAGACTGCTAAAACCTGAGGTACACCCAGACAAAAAAACCACAAGAGCACTCACCCACCAGCAAAAGGAATTTCTGTTTGAAAAGTGTTTTAGAAACAGCAGGGCGAGAAACTGGTAAACAACTTGGTCGGTTAACCAAAAATAAAAAGGAACTGTACTCTTTTAAACAATAACTTTATTTTTCTTCTTTCTGTATTAACCTTTACTTGAAAAAAAGGGGCAATAAAAATTCCAGCACAATAACCCAGAACACAGACTAAGAGATTGGAACTGCCCAGTTCAAAAAAAAAAAAAAAAAAGAATCAAGAGGAGATACCTATGTGCAAGTAAGAAAATAAGAAAATCGTGGCAGATTTTATGTTTTCACAGTATCTTTCTAGAAAGAGAACTTGAAAGATTGCCTAAAAGCAGTAAGAGGAAATTCTCTTTTGAAGATCACAGAATTTCTGAATCTCAAAGCTGCAGAGTATTACTGAGAAGAAACTTGCCTCAGCATTCATGCTGAACATAAAAACGACAACAGACAGGATGAAACAGGTATTGATTGAGGTAAATCTCCACCGCTAGGTGTAACTCAGACATTGGGATTTCCAAGTCTCTCACTAGTACCTTCAAAAGAGTAATCTTGGATGAACTGCTAGAAAATTACCTATTAAATGCTGATGGAGCAGAGACCTTACTGGCTACTGTACATCTCATGGATTCTATCACTGAAAATTCCAGGCAGTGCTTAAGGCCTGGGAAAAGAAGTGGATACCTGATTAAAGAGATGCATTCACAGCTGCAAAACACATCATTTAACTCATTCTGAGCCTCTGCTAAACTAAACTTCTGGTATTGCCTTGAAACCTAGTTATTTGCAGCAAGAAAACAGGAAAAAAGACGTAAAAAGGGGGAAAAAAGTAATCTGCTGCTTGAAATCCTTCCTACAAACTTCAGTGGGACTACAGGAAAAATTATCTTAGCCTTCCAAAGACACTTTGGAGGCTCAGCTAGTCTGCTCCCTCTCTCCTCCTCTGAACTAAAATAAAACAAAAGCAGGAATTGCACATTTCTATGTGTGGGTAAACAATGCAAAGCCCAAGCATGGGAGCAGGAAGCAGGAGCAGTTCAGAGTCAGCAGAGCCCTCTGACCCCTTTCTCACTGTCCCAAGCACTGGAACAGCTTCAGCTCAGTCACTTCTATCTCTGCAAAGGCAACAAGTGCCTCATTTAAGGACTCTTAACACATACACAGGCTAAAACTTCCAAATTCATTGTTCAGTGTAGCTTATACACTTCTGAGCAAAAGGAAGGAAATTAGTCTGGGGTCTTGAAATGAGTTAAATTACAGTTCCATGGGGAGGGAAAGAATCAACACTAGAGGGATTAATTCTACACTGACCTATACTACACTGTTACCAAGTTGGAACTGTGCAGCAAAATGAAAGAAAGTTGAGTGCTTGTCAGGTTGCCTTCCCAGAAGAAAAACAAAAAGTAATGCTTCCATGCAACAGGAAGCTAACAAAAACTACTTAAAACTTCTTTCATATGCCCATTCTGCACTGAACATGACAAAAAAGGGCAGAGGAATAATGTAAAAAATCAGAGGGCAGGAAAAAAGTCTTGAAGTCACAGGCAAAAAAGGAAATCCAATCCAGGAGAGTTTTGCCAGTTCAGCCATGGACTGCTACAGAGCTGAAGAACATTTCAATGCACTCAGAATTCAGACTAATGCAAGTGAATCAGACATTCTCTAACAAAGCCTGCTGCCTTCAGCATTTGTTGATTACCTCCTCCATTCATATTTTTACTTGACAGAAGTTGCATTCAAACCCTGGAAACCAGATTCCAGAAACTATCTTCCATCTTCTTCCTAATCTAGAAGCAGATTAGCTGAGCCTCTAAA
>WAAE01006461.1:0-14470 GCA_013400495.1 Nicator chloris | reverse complement strand
ATCACTTGATTTTTAGGAACATTTGTTTCCAAGGAGCTCCTAGTGCACTGTATGGAATCATAAAATGGGTTGTGTTGAAAAGGACCTTAAAGATCATCTCGTTCCAACCCCCCTTCCACTAGACCAGGTTGCTTAGAGCTCCATCCAACCTGGCTTTAAACACTTCCAGGGATTACCATCATTACTCCCCCTTACCTGGGACATTAACAGTAGGTCACTATTAGGTTACTATCAGAAAAAAGCATGATGGAGCTTATGACCACAAAAACTGAAAGCACTTTTCTTTCCCACTTGGGAAAGAAGATGAAAGAAAATGCTGCCTTTACAGTATAGAAAAGTAATGATTACTAAACAACTCGTCTTTGGGTTTCCAGAACATACTGAAGGAGGATCACATAATAGATAAGAAATCACAGCAGGACTTACTTAAGAAAAACTAATGATTTTCAAAATACTGTCACTTGGAGGTAGAAAAAACAAACAAAAAAACAAACAAAAACTTTCATAGATCTCTTACTAAAAAAAAAAAAAAATCCACTTAATTGCTAAAGTATAAAAAAAGTAACCTGAAAGCAGGTTTTTGCAAAGGTATGGCAAGATGAAAATTGAACTGAAAGAGGTCCCGACTGGAGTTGTTAAAGCAACAGAACAAGAGAACTCTACACTTAGGCATTTTTCTAGACCAGGAATATTAAATTAAAATCAACTTACAGAATTAAGTTAAAGCTTCCAGAAAGCCTATGTTCTTACTAGACAGCAAGAGGAGTCAGCTCATTTTATATTTTTATAATTTGCATAATTCCAACTCTCTAAATGTCAGTGTCAATCTTCTGATTCAGAACTTAAAAAATGCTTATGCTTTAGGTGACTACGTTTCAAAGTCAACTTTAAGTTAGCCATAATTTTTCTTACTTTTAGTATTTTAAAACAGACATCCTAAACTTCAAGAGAAAAAATGTCTTTTTTACTACCAAAATCACATAACTTTGGAAACAGAACTAAAATAAATTGTAAGCTCCATGTTTAATTTCAATTACAGCAGGATATTTGAATATCCCCCATTAAGCTGCTTCTGCATTTAGCATTAGAAGGAACTAAGCTGCAAATTTAGTTTAGCAAGAGACACTCTTTCAGTCACTGGAAATCAGTGTCAATCTGAAGTAAATACTCTGCATTCCCTACAGAATTAATCTATAAAAAGCAAAGCTATTTAAGCCTACTCTCTGAAAAATTCGATAGTGCTAAACTGGTGTGTGTATAATTCAGAATCTTAAGCAGTTCTTAAACACATGGAGATTTGCTGAGAAAGTGTCTTTCACAGCCTCTGGAGAGTAGACATCATGAGAGTTCTGCTTCTTTTTAATACAAACATCCTCATAAACCTTCTCCCAACCACAGGCAGACAACCAACAGCTAAAATGCTTACCTGTTTTGTCATCACAAGCATTATAGCTGAAAATATTGACATGAAAAATACCTCTATGAAGAATAAACTATTTTTGCAGAAGAACCTTTTTTAAATATAGTGTAAACACCGAGAAGAAAAAATCCTGTCCTGTAACACCGAATCCAGTGAATCACATATTCCCACAAGCTTCCTCTGATGCCCAACTGAAACACCTCCATGGTACTTCAGCCAACCTACTCTCAAGCTACAGCCATTGCAAAATCCACTGGCCATAAGGGAAAGATCAGAATGCTCAGTCAGCCAAAAACCTGTACCACAAGAAAGTGATTAGCTTTTTAATGAGGTTGTCTCTCTGAAATGACAGGTCTGACATCAGGAGAGCCAATGCCACAACTTAATTGACGCAGTGGTTCAGAGTTGTTCATCTTAAAGCACTATGGAAGAATCAGCCAAAAAACACCTACAGATCCTATCACTACTTTTCCTCACTACAGTGTTAATCCTTTCTTGCAGTTACTTTCATGTGAAGTCAGAATGAAGCCTTTCATAGGACACTGATAGTCTGCTTCCCCTACTGTGTGTCTATTTTCAAGAAAACTGTTAGGAATGTACATGTCTTTGAACTCTCCACCATTCCATCAAAACTGGTTGAAAGAAGCTACTGTTATCACAAGCCCTCCTTTATAAAAAGCCAGGCTGCAAAATAAAGAAACACAGCTGACATTATTTACTACTACTTCTTATCCACCTCCTTTCAATTTGATAGATTAACCTTGAAATTGCGTAAAAGAACATAATTTCCATTACAAGTCAGCACAAGACATGTTTCCAACCATCGCTGATGAATTACAATTCATGCAAAATCATTCGCAATGCTTGAAAAACTATTACTACTAAATGCAGAGGAAGAATAAAAAAAATACAACTTACTGAAAGAAGTTTCCATGCAATTGGACGAACCCGTTTGGGAATGCCAGACCAACTCAATTTTCGCAATTCATCTATTAAAACACAATGGTTTCATGAGAAGCAAGGAAACTACTACCAATTTACATACACAGATATACTCAAATTAGCACTAAGGTCTTCACAACAATGGTCCTCTTAGAAAATCCAGTGAATACAGAAATATAGGGCAATCCTAATGTATTAATAGAATAGTGGATAATTGCTCCCCATAGGGACATCCATGGTAATAAGTACTGAGTGTGATAAGGTAACCCTCTGGAGTATTCCTCAGCATTACTTTTTGGTATACATGCCTGATACTGACTCAGTTGGCAACTTACTACATAAATGTATTATTCTTCCGAGTATTTTTGAGATACATATGAAAGGAATACAGTGTGTCAAAGCAGGTAAAGCAGCTGCAATATTATTGAAGTCTACACAAATTAAGGAGCAGCAGTATACGCTTTCAAAAAACATTAAGAAGTTCACAGTACCTCTGCACACTAAATATGCATGGATGGAGGAAGCACAAAAGCATGCTTATACACATAACCCCAAGAAATTTCACACTTCACAATACATTTCTCCCTTATCATTCATCTCAAGGAGTTGAGAGGCATTGGAAGAATAAAAAATGACCAAAGGATCAATAACATTAGAAAAATATGACACTGCTAGAGTTCAGTGTGAACCAAAGTCTCAAAGAAACAATGAAAGCAGATCTTGTACAGACTATAAACACAAATTAAGAGATCAATTCAAAAAGTCGTAGGCTGGCACAACAAATACACTTCATTATGAGTATGCTGTCACTTCAAACACAAGGATTCAATGGGAAAAAGATGCAATAAGCAACTGAAACAAGTTTAATTTATTGTCATACTCCAGCTGTGATCATCACACACAAGCTGCCCAACACGAAGCCCAGACAGCACCTGGTCACATCACTTAACCTTGTTTCCCATTTTTTTGATCTTTTTCCAGCATGCTTCTACTTCATTTTCTCTGCCCATCTAACAAACCACTCCAATTATTTCTTCCCTTCATGGTCCCAGTTTTGCTATTGCTACACCCAAATTTGGTATTTCTGAAATGATTATCAAGGCACTGTAGGTCTTGTAACACTGCACTTCCCTAAGTGATCTCAGTGCTTCTCCCCATGCAATGGCACTGTTTGGGCACCTCTCACACAATTCCCCCTTTACTACTTGTGAAATCCAGGCATACCATAGGGTGCCATCTACAACTTGTGCCAGCTTTGCACACTGTGGTCTGTTACATACAGCAATTTTCCACACCCCAGGGAGTTTGCTCAGCCTCCAAGCAGCCTCACCATGGGCTTGCAGCCTCTACCACTTCTGCAACAAGCTTCAATTCCATCCATGATTTGATAACAAGTAAAACCCCCTGATACCAAGCACCTACAGCATAAGTAACAGTGTCACAGGTTATATTCTTCTAAAAGCCAGAAAGGCAAGAACTGGTCAGAAGACATTTGGGTAAACATATAATATGAACGAACAAGAGTAGAAAAACAGTATTATGTATAGTTTATGAACAAAAATAATTTGAAGAAAGATATAATATCTGCCTTAACTAAACAATCTACAAATTATATATGTATTTCCCTTCCACCCCTAAGTATGACAGTTAGCTCCAGTTGTTTTAATACTAATGAAAGCCTCAAATCTTCAAAAGGAAAATCTCCAACTGTGCATCTTCCTGCTCTACTCCTCCTTGTGCAGTATTTATGAACATAGATGTTTTACTGGGTTTAATCTATTTGTGTCCAGGCTGAATGAAAACCAATCTTGTGCATTAGTTTATTACTTCCTTACACAATCATTTTGCTCAAGTTTCAAGTTTTGGCTGACTCTACACACAACCATATCATTTAAAAACTATGTAATTAGTATATGAAGAAAATAGAACATAAATTGTAACTCGGCAACTGCTTTTATTATTTTCTAGTAACACAATTGTCCATTCTCAACTCTATACCTGCCGAACCCACTCTAATTTTTCACCTTTCCATTTTTTTCCTCCACCCTTGACTGAATAGGAATCCATGCCTGAACATGAGTACCAACCTCTAACAACAGCCCACGTAAAGAAAAAAAAAGGTATAAAAAAGGAAAATACACAGCTCTACTGTCACAATCAGAAATGTGAAGCATGTGATTAAATGAATGACAGATTATTCCAAATCACCCAGTACAAAAATTCCACTTACTTTTAAGTAAATCATTTAAGGCCGAAGACAGGAAATACACAAGCAAACTGGAACACACCTTACTTTCCCTCCCTCCCCTTTTGATGCTATTCTGTGATGAACATATATTTCCTTTAATTAGGGATAGCAAGGGCCATCACGTAATTCCAAACAATAAAACACACTATGGAGTGGGTTCAAAAGGACTGCTCTTTCTGGAAGGAAATCTCAGCACTGGACATGGAAGTAAAAACCAAGGACAAATGATTTTTTTTTACAATATAACATTTATTTGAAACAGATTCTCTGTTTACCCATCATGTAGAATTTGGGAGTGAATACGTACCTGCATCCTTCCATGCTGAAGACAAATAATTATTTATGTTGTTTTGCCACTGCCTCATCCTCTCTGGGAGCTTTTTTTACACCTAGATTGTCTGCTGGGCCTACAAAATCTTTGGCAATGTTCCTTCTCCCAATATATCTGAGAAAAAGCATTTAAAGCTAGCTTTTGTATGTTTCTAAGTTGTTTCTCAAACTCTCTTTTAGAAATGCTTCCATTCATTTGACCTGACAGGATTTATATTTTGCTCTGCTCTCCTCATTTGACACAGAACTTTACCTTCTGGATTGTATTTAATAACCTTCTATTGTATTAATAACCTCCTCTGCTCTGTTGTCATGCCATCCTTCTGAACTTTCTCAAGGCTTTTGTTCCTGGTTTTGCTTTCAGAAGTGGTACAGTAATTGCTTTCAGGACAGAGAACTGTTAGATGATTACACATATGAGAGTTAAGTCAATTCCATCACAAACCATTAGCCCTGGGTATGGCATAATCCTATTTCTTCACAATGACTGCTGTCCTATATCACAGTCTTCCAAAATTCCAGGATCTCAGACTAATCCAAAAAATCATATAAAATTCTGGCCCTGACTTTTCACTACAGTGAGCTCAACTACTATTTTGCCAGTGACAAAGAGCACACAGTAAAACTTGAAGGGACTATGCAAGAATTCTTACCAGGTGTAGCTGCAAACCCCAAAAAGCACAGTCTGACCCTTGTATAACACTATTGCTAAAGCATCAATTCACATCATGCTTTCCTCTGGTGGTTCATCACCAAAACAAGAGGACAGAAAACAGAAGACCTGCCTTTTCCAACAACAATTACAACAGCAGAGTAAAAGTTGCTCCTGGATGACTTAGTCTAACACTACTATAACATAAAAATGCTTCTGGTGAGAAGAAAAAAAAATGAAGCATATACACAAGAGTACCATTTTAGACATACATAAAAAACTGTCAATGAAGCTAAATTCTAATACTGCTGTTTAAATATGTTAATTATATGTGCATTTTATTAGCCATAAATTTTACAGCAAGTGTCTCTATTACAGTCTTTAAAATGGGCTTTATTCTTACAAATCACTCAACAGGTGAGTTTCTAAAAATCAAGTAACAGTACATAATTGAAATACTCGCATTCCAGTTCTCAGGTTACCTTGAGACACTAGAGACTTCAATTTAAAAAGAGAGGACCCTGGAGACTACTGACTGGTCAGCCTCACTTTTGTGCCTGGGAAGATCAAGGAACTGAATACCTTTCTAGAAGCTCTGTGAAGGCACATGCAGGACAGTGATGTGATTTGAGACAGCCAGCATAGCTGACCAGAGCAAGTCCTGCCTGAGCAGCATGTTGACCTTCTAAAACGGAGTGACTAATCAGTGGACACGGAAAGGCTTTACAGGTATTATCTACTTAGACTTCTGTAAAGCCTTTGACATGGCACCCCACAAAATCCTTCTCTGTATTGGAGAGAAGTGAATTTGATGGGTGGACTCTTTGGTGAATGACGAACTGGTTGAATGTTCACATCCAGGGAGTAATGGTCAGTGGGTCAATGTCGAGATAGAGACTGTCAATGAGCAGTGTCCCTCAGGCGTTCATACTGAGCCCAGTGTTACTCTGTGTTGGTGACATATCCTCTGGGATCAAGTGTACCCTCTGCAAATCTGCAGATGACACTGAGCTGAGTGGTGCGGTTGACACACCTGAGAGCTGGGGTGCCATCTAGAGGGACTTGGACAAGTTGGAGAAGTGAGATCATGGCAATCTCATCAAGTTTAATAAGAACAAGTGAAAGATTCTGCACTAGGGTTGGGGCAACCAACCAGGTTGTTGTCCAGTATCAATACAGGCCAGGGGATGGAGGGATTAGGGCAATAAACACGGGAGAAGGACCAGCGGGNGCAGAAAATGGGTCTGCAGGGATAGCAGGAAGAAGGGATTATAGAAATTAGCATAGGAAGGTAGGGCTTTATTCAAATCTAGTAGTTCTCATAGGCTGTATGTAAATTCTATAGGATTTGTGTCTCACACCGGTTGGTCACTGTAAATAGAATATTCAACGCAGAATAGGATAAAATAGACTGTAACAGGAAATTCGCTCTCTTGGAACCACGCCAGCAGCTGGGCTGGCAGCTGATGGCAAACGCTGGCACCCACGACCCCTGAGAATAAAGCATGTGTTCCTTGAGCAACCCTGTCTCCTGAAGTATATCATCTAACCATCGAGGGAACGCTCCTACAGGTACTGGTGGATGAGAGGCCGGACAGGTGAAAAAGCCAAACTTGTTCTAGGCTGTAGCATGGCCAGCAGGCCAAGGGAGGTAATTCTCCCCCTCTACTACACTTTGATGAGACCTCCAGGTGGGCATGGAGTACTGAATCAGCTCTAGAGTCCTCAGTAAAAGAAAGACATGGACCTTTTGGAGAGAGTCTAGAGGGCCACAAAAATTATGTAATGCCAAACAGATTTTAGGTTTTGCATTTTCCATATATTCATACCTCTGTAGACTACTATTACATAGTTATATAGCTCCTTAACTAACTATAGTACTTTTCCTGCCCCATTACTTACATTTTAGAACAATAAGCTAACCTTCCAGGAATCTTATTTAGTCTTGCATCTATAGTGTGAACCAAGGACATCTTTATTTTCTCTATATATTGTAGACAAAATAAATGTGGGGTTAGATCCCAGGGGCAGCTTCAGTGGGGGGCAGAACCAAAATGGGGGATAGCTTAATTAATTGTTCCTCTAATTCGATGATTTCTGTTAAGTATGCTAATTTGTTAAACTAATAAAATTGTCAGGGTCCTGTACTATGTGTGCATCTTGCAATATCTGCACCATGAAGGACCTTTATTAAAGGAAGCTGCTTTTTACCATCTTAATATTGTTTGGCTTGTGGCATCAGGCATCAGCTGGACCACCTTTCCTATGAAGACAGGCTGAGAGAGCTGGGGCTGTTCTGCCTGGAAAAGAGAAGGCTCTGGGCAGACATTGTTGTGGCCTTTCAATATTTAAAGAGAGCTTATAACAAAGATAGGGACAGATTTTTTGTCAGTGTCTGTTTTGATATGACAAGGGGTAATGGTTTTAATCTTAAAGAGAGTGGCTTCAAAATAGATATAAGGAAGAAATTTTTTACAGTGAAGATGGTGAAACACTGGAACACGTTGCCCAGAGAAGTTGTGAATGTCCCATCTTTGGAAACGTTCTGGGTGAGGGTCTTGGACCAACCTGATCCAGTTAAATATGGCCCTGCTAATTGCAGGGGTTTTGAACTAGATGGGCTTAAAAGTCCCTTCCAACCCCAACTATTCCATGAACTTAGTATTTTAATTAATTATTGAACTATTTGTCATTGGCTGAAATGTTACATTCTCTCTAGTCAAAGCACAATTTCAATGAACTGTCATTAGAGCAACTCCTTCCCCTAGTAGATTGCTCAGAGAATTAGACATCCTAGTTTTGAGTTGCTGAGCATGTTCCCAAGCACAGACTTTCTACAACAGTTTTAATAGCACCTACAAATCAGACACACATTTTCAATCAAGATAGTGCTGCAAAAAATATTCTTGCTTCAATACAATTAATATTTTCCTAAACTTCCAGAACAATTATTTTGAAAATGAGCATTTTTAAACATTCTAATTACAGATAGGATCACTTGTTAAAAGTGTGAGCAAAGAACCAGCTGAAATTAGGCAGATCCAAAAACAATATCTGTAAAATGCTGTCTGTGAACTCTATCCCAAACTCAAAGGATACTTTCTGAAGAAACAGTTTAAATCCCAGTTGTTACTTTGTTTTTCAGCTGCCTCTTTATTTGACATAATTCTGTGACCAATGAGTATGAAAGAATTTATAAATACCCATAGATTTTAGATGAAAAAATCTCAATTTGCTGGCACTAGCCAACTATCACTTCTGCTTAGAAGACAGCAGTTACTTTTCACGGAAACATTGTTGCTTTTAGGATATCTTATTATGAAGGTATAATGTGGTATGAAAATGCTTCAAATTAATACGATTAATTAAATTTTGGGAAAAAAAAGTGTTTTATTCAGTTTACTACAATACATTTACAGATATATTTCCTCTCTCTGAGGAAGAAAAAGTTTTAAGCAATTGTTCTAATAGAAATCTTAGGAGTATCCTTTTGCTGCATTTAGATTTAAAGACTTCTCATATTCCATAAATATTTCATGGGGAATTTTACAAAGAAAACATGCTATTAGTTTACTAGTCTTCAACTGTACAAGCAATTACTGGAGTTATTACCCATTACACCTAAAACACGAGGGCAAACAACCAAGTCAACAAGCATTTTTCTTGGAACTACAAGCTAATCATTCTATCCACTACAAATATATAAAAAAATAAGAAATATTAAAGGAATTTAAAATTCCTCTGTATGTATTATTCATTTTTGATACAGCTGTTATTTCACTGAGATTACTATAAATGGCTACATGAAGTGATGGCCTGCATGAGCAACTCCATGACAGGTATGATAAACTAGATTTACATGTTTTATGTTCCTATAACATAAATTCCTTGGATATTTTAACTATACAAAGCTGGAAAATTTTTTCAAAAGCATAGATAAACAGAACTGCAGCTCCCCCAACAGCATGTTATAATACAGACAGTACATATAGAAAATAGCTTTAATAGAGGGCTTGTTATTACTATGGCAACCACAGCAACTGGTTTTCAAAATGAATAATAGCTCTGTTAGGCACTTCATTAGTTTTTTGGGGTTTTTTTTAATCAAACACTGCCCTTAATCTTCTCAATGGAACAAAGAGTTATTCTGAATGCTGCAGAAACAGGAAATAAAGTCCAATCCACCTTTATAAATCCAGGGTAAGATCCTTTTCAGAGCCTTTGCTAGAAAAGAGTAGGAAAGTACATCTTGTCTGCTACTTCATATAAAAAGTCAGAAGCAGATGAGGCTGGTGTTACAAGATACAAGAAAGCAAGTGATTAGGAAAACTAAGGCAAAAAGATGATTATTGAAACTGCTAAGACCTGCAACATGTCAACCCAGTGATGGAAATGATGATAAGTGATGGAGAACAACTGTGGCAGCAGATGTTGTTTTTCATGGTTCCCCCAAAGCATTCAATTTCTGTGCACCATCAACTGTTTTTATTTTTACATTGATGTCATTGAAGCAGTTTCTAACTTTTCACATACAACTAAGGGAAAAGTTTTTAAACCCTATCCTGAATGTTAAAAAAAAAAAAAAAGCAGTTCTTACTGATTTAATTATGAGTCTTTACTCCAGTGGTTGGACTGGAATATTACTTTAGTTTAGTTTCACATTAGGTTCTACCATATTGAATTCCTGTAGAAGACTAGCCCTTAACTGAGAAAAACTTACCTGGATTAGAATTAACTCAAACATACATTACATCCAGAGTAGTTGTCCATTGTGGCTAAAACACACGTGAGAGCATACCTAACCAATAATCTACATCAGGGAGGCAGCATAGCATAGAAATACACATTGAAACTTGCTCCACTGTGTTTACCTTCCCAAACTAGTTTTATGTACATCTTCCAGTTCTGGGCATGCTGCTAATGAAGTAGCAATGACTTATGTTCCTATTTTATTCATAGTGAAAGAGATGTTGGCAAGAAAACCTAAAGGACTAATTATACTTCCTTGAGCCTTCATAAACTGACTTACACGCTGTATGTGCCATCCATTACAACATGGACATTTGCTAATCTTGATGTTCAAAAGCTTCAGGACAGAGAGCACGTTCAGAGTTCTCGGTAATCTTGTGGGTGACATTCCTGGTAAGTCCCTCCCCTGCCACAAAGTCTGCAAGAAAGCTTGGGAAGAGGCAAAGCTGCTCCCTCAGTCTGTGACTTCAAGAGAGCATACTGAACCTCTCACCCATCTATTTTACTGGATAATACAGATTTCACAAAGTGTAAGTTCAGCTTTCATGATGTTATCAGGTAAGGAACAGAGACTGCACACCAAAAACAAACAGCCATACAAACACAAAAACTACAAGAACACTTCATCATATAGTACCTCTCTTTCTCTCACTTCATCCAGACTAAAATATCCCTCTTTACTGTATTGTTCACATGGCTAAGACTCACAGACTGATTTTGAACACCTGATCACAAATCAGTGCAATGGTCTCCTAAAAATTTTGCTAGAACTTTAACGGACACAAAAAATCCCTTTAAATTAATCAATCTTGCAATTTGGAGTAGAACGCTGCCTAACTCAGTTTTTTGGGGTTTGTTTTTTTTTTTTTTTTGATGATCAGTTAGTCCTAATTATCAAGGCGATTTTGTGTGTACACAGGAATTTGAATGATAATTTAGTGTTTGTTTTTTTTTACGGTAACCCCTTCAAATCAGCTGAACTTGGGAGTCCCACTGTAATGCTCTATATTCAAATCCTCTTGGAAAAAGACATAGTACAGAACTCCACTCTTTGTTAACAGAGCCATGAGTATAACATGGGTATAACAAGTTTTAGGGACTGTGCTAAGAGCACACTTCTTTTTGAGCAGATCAATGGTTTTAACCTGGACTGTTCTCTGTGGACATCCACACAAAAAGAAACAGCTTACTCTCTAAGCTGTTTTGATACTAACAAAAATCACATAGATCTTCAATTTATAGGCAAGAAGTCCAGAATCTCAGAACTAGGCTCATCTGTGTAGTTCACAATGCCTCTTATACATTTATTAATTTGAGTCATACTTGAATACCAAAACTCTTGACCAAAAAAAAGGGGAAAGCTTTAGGTTATAGTCTCCTTTTTCAGAACTGAGAAAAAGGAAAGATTATCTTGTTTGTTAATAGGAGCTGCAGCACTTCAGTCTTACTCTTTTTTTTTCCTCACTACAAACTTAATTCAATGATAGTCAGTGTTTGGAACACATAACAGTAAGGAGTCTTTACTCAAGTCAAAATTAACAAATCCTTGTTAAAGATAACAATATTAATCTATAATTAAACTACAGTTCTTCTGTAAGGCCTTTGTTACAGTTCCCCACAACATTCTTGTCACTAAAACTGGAGAGATTTGTTTGAGGGATGGGCTGTTAGATACAGACAGTCAGTTCCTTATCCAAAGAGTCATAGTCAATAGCTCAACTCCAAGTGGAAACCAGTAACAAGCGATGTCCCACCAAGGTCCACACTGGGGCCAATACCATTTAGTATCTTCCTCGATGACAGTGACAGAGGGATCAAGTGCACACTCAAAAAGCTGGCAGATGACATCAAGCTGTGAGCAGTGGGTCTGCTGGAAGGAGCTGATCCCATCCAGGGAGACTTGGATGGGCTTAAGAGGTGGGCCCAGGCAAACCCATGAAGTTCAACAAGGGCAAAAGTGTAAGGTCCTGCATCTGGACCTCTCACCCATCTAACAGCAATCACTAGAATCAGCACAGGTCTGGAACTACTATGTCAATCTAGGATCTTAACAACAGAAGAGAAATATATCCTGAAGAAACAAACTAAGCAAAATCTTCTCAAATTTGTTTCAAGAATCTATTATCATCTAGTTACAACAAAAAATCATAAGTTAATACCTTTGCATTGAAATATTCCACTAGAGCAGTAATCAGGATACTTACTATTAAATGAAAATACAAATTATGAGACCAACCCACAGGAGACAGGAAGATAAAATATTAATCCTGCAAAAAGTAACTAAAAAAGGAATAAACAATGGATATTTAGCATTCATTTCTTTCAAGAGACTCTGAAAAAATTAAAAAAAGTTAAAGTCTACTGGTAGAATACTGTTCTTTCTTATTGATTTTTTTATTAAATAAATAGGAAAGCATGTTTTGTAGGAAAAAAGCTACCTAGAACAGAACAAGAATCAGAGAGGACACCTTTTGGTGATAGTAATTTGAAAAGACAGATGACTAATGGCACGCCACACAAAGCAGCAGTAGGACCCATGTTAACTTTATACTATATATCAACAAACTGAAAGAAGAATAGGCGCTCACATACCAACCACAAGTAATTCACAGCTGCAGGGGGCACTAAAATTCTAAATGACATGGATGTACTAGGAGCACAGAGATAAATCACTGTGGAGCTTAGTGCAGATAAATTAATGAAGCTGGGAACAAAATTAATCAAGTTTGTTTCAATTAATGTGCTTTGTAAAGTTAGTGAAACTTTTCGATAGCACCAGTTTGGCAAGCAATTTTACAGGACATAACAGACTGCTGTTACAGAATACTAGATTTATGAGCCATAAGTAAAAGAAAAGGTAATTACTATGTTAGATCAGGTTTAATATAAATCTAGAATGGATGTGACCATGAATAGGAAAATCCTACTTTTCAAGTTGCTGCAACAATACAGAAGACCACTGTGATGGGAAAAAGAGATATCTAACTTGTTTTCTTTCTGAATTTAATTTCTAGACAACCACTCTTGAATTCTTTTATTGCAATACACAGATACAACCAGCTATTGTTATGAGATAATCTGAGATTACAGTACTTTTAACTCCTGTAAAATTATGCAATTAGTTTTTACCACCATCAGATTAATCAAAAGTTCAGCTATTCTTTACTTGTTGTATAAGACTTCACAACATTATCCACTACTTCCACAGCACAGGACTAGCTAAGACACAGCACCCAACTCAGCAGCTTGTCGTACTCTCTGAAAAGGTTTTTGGTTTTGAGATTTGGTCAGAAAGAGGGAGAAATGGAAGTTTTTCAAAAAGTACAACGAGAAGAGCTCTTAAATGTGTACAGCAGCTGGAGTAAATTTAAGACAGGAAAACTTTACAATTTTCATGGGTGCTTTTACAGGACTTTCTATTATTTTTATCAAGGTAGCATGCTAAAACTTCAACATATTTTATTCAGCTTGGGATTTGTCATGACTAAGTAGCAAAAAAAGTGACTCCAACATGCAAAACAATTTTACAACTTAAGAAATTCGTTGGTTTGACTCTGAAATACTACATATGTTATGTTGCATAACAGTAGCATTACAATGTTATGAAGCTTTATTAAATCAAGAGAACACAACACACCAAGCTTACCATTGGTTGTCATTTTACTTAAATAAACATGTTTCTCACATCCGTTTACATATTCATTAGCCATATATATGTAAAAAGGCAGAAAAATAGTTGGTTTGAAGGAGTAAAGGAAGTGCTTTAATCAGCTAATTTTTAATTGATATTAAAAATCCATCATATATCTGCTGTGCTGAAGTTGCAAGTATGCAATAACTTGTTTGTTGCTTTGTCAGATTTTATCAACATTGCTTACACTGTTTGCACAGTAAACAGCTCCCTAAAACATTTTATAAGATGACTAAAAAACACAAGTCTAATAAAAAAAATTAAACATTAATTGGAAACCTGATAGATATAGCAGTAGTGTTCCTCTAACATGTACAAAGTGGTCTGTGAAGGAAAGAAAAATTTCTTCTCAGAAATACTCCACCCACGCTGCTTTGTTAAAGTTCTGTTCCCTCCTCTTAAAGTAAGCAACTGTTTGCAAAAGATTCTGCAAGGCTA
>WAAE01006460.1:0-29690 GCA_013400495.1 Nicator chloris | reverse complement strand
CTTGAAAAAAAAAAAAATCATACTACAATTTTAAAAATCATAGTATTATTTTTCTACTCCTACTGTAAAACAAACATGAAATGCCTTCATGTGGCATTTAGCATAAGTGAAACCCTTCAGATATGAATCAATACTGTTGAGATTTTCCTCTTCACTGCAGCAGGTGATGGCAAGTCAGGCAGAAGAGAAATTGCAGTTGCAATTCCACACGTGTTGGAATTGCAACCAATGTACTTCAGGGCCTGTAGGGTTTACACCATAATATCGTTATCAAAATTCAAAACATAACCCTGAGGTCCTTCAGACACAGATTCTTAACATAAATAGTAACACTTTGTGGTGAGCTGTATATTTTTAAAACAAACCTAAGCACTAAAAACATCATAAAATCTTGAGGTAACCTCTTTATTTTTGTCAAAGGCAAAGATATTTCCCTCTTGGATGAGGCCAACAAACCCAGAAAGAAGAAGCAGCTTAAAGGCCATAAATTTAGCAAAGGTGAAGAGTGGTTATTCTGAGTTTGAAAGTTTATGCACAGGTGCACAGGCACACAGATATACATACAAAAGATCTTATCTTTATCAGATTCATCCTTTATTTTCCAGCCTCAAAGAAGGTACCTTGCTAACCAACAGAGTGACAAGCCATCACATCAAGATACAATGTCTCCAGCCTGCCCTACCAAATATCACACACGCTCAGAATTGCCAGAAAATGGTTTCTGCAAGATGAAAGCCTGTCTCAAATTGCTAGTTGAAAATTCCATCTCACGCTCAGTGAGCAGACTAAAAATACTGAACATGCTGGAAAATGAGTACATTCAGCTGCATCTTACCTGCATTATTTTACATAAATATTGGATTTGGGGGTTTGACAATGTCTTTTTAGGAGGTTTGGCTAAAAAAAAAGAAACAAAACACCACGTCATTAAATTGAGAGGAGGATGGGAGACAGAGAGATGGACCAAACCATACATGTGCTCTTATAAGCTGGAATCCACTACTGGAATGCAAAGAACTAGCTGGGAAAGGGAGACATCCTCTGGTTCTCATTGGATTATTTCATATCATAGCATCTTCCAAGCTTTACCCAATTCCTTGTTACTCAGGTTTTTACACTTTAGTAATGAGAAATAGCCAATCTAGTTGGTCCAAGATGAGTGCCAGTCATGTGCTGGCTGAGAGCCTTAGAAAGAGAGTGACAAAACCTTCAATATTTCTATAAGCTTGAATGTTGAATAGCTGGCAACACACTTTTTGAAGAATTTTTGGCTAACTTAGGTAATTATCCACTCATCTAAATGCCCACAAAGGCATTTTTGAAGTCACACATGACATCTATCCATGTATAGCAGGAGGCATCTAAGTGTCTTTAAATATTCCAGCATTCCACATTGAAGTTCACTTTGGTGTAAAGCATTTGTGAAAAGCCACGACTACTCCTTCAGAAATTTAATTACCAAAAATGCTTCAATTACAGGGTTAAATACAATTCAATCAACCAACCTAAGTAGGGGAGCTACAAAATCAAACCTGATTCTGACATGCAAGCTCTAGATGCTTTAATTTGCAAAAAAGAAACAATTAACTCTACCGTCCACAAAGTCTTGCCCTTGTGATGCTAGGAATAACATCCTTGATATCAGTGAAGTCACCTATCTAAAATTCATGTTGAACTTGCAGGCCAAAACCAAAACACATGGGACAAACAATCTCCAAATCTACAAAGCAGATTTGAAAAGACAAGTTCTTTTCTGAGAGAACAGATCTGCACGTGTATTGTGATGTACTCAGGCTCAAAACTCTGAGGAGTTCATAAAAGCAGCATATAGAAAAAGAAATTTAGCAAAAAACAAAACAAAAACACAGGTAATAACATTTAAATTTAGGAAGACTTCAAAACACAAGTAAGTCTAAGAGAACAAGGTCACCTTACTATGTATGAAAGCACTATGCATATTGAAATCGTGGGCAGCCTAAAATTAGTTATTACTTGAAAGATATAAGAGCAAAATCTGCAAATGCAACCTGCATGCATTAAGTTATGTAAGTTATTACTGTGATGTTAAGTTCTAGCTGTAATTTTAATTATCTTATTGTGCAAGTTCTTACTTCTCTTAATAACCAATCGTACTCTGAAAAGAACGTAGGAAAACTTTCACAATCCACTTTGTACAAAAGGTGTGAAATGAAGTAGTGAAAATAAGATTCTTTTATGGATACATATCTATCTATCTAGATACATACACACATGTATGAAAGCTTCTTTATATGTTTTCTACCTTAAAACTTTTATCTATAGCCTGAACACCTATATCCTTTAAGAAAAGGACAGAAAGCAGGAGGGAAGGGAAGGTAGGGGGAAAGTAAGGCAAGGCTGAGGGAGGGAATTAAGCAAAAATTCCCATGTTTGTAGCCTTTTCACCTTGATGGGAAGGAGAAGCAAAGTTTTGGCTTTGTTATTCTCCTTCTCTAGGGGCTGACTGAGCTACAAAGAAAATAACAACACATGCCTGTATGTATTTCATGTTTTATGTATCAACAAGCATACACCTCAATGTTTAGGGATGCATTCAACATTCCCAGATGTCTTCTAGATAATTGCTGCTCACAAACATATCCCACTGATTTTAGCATCCATATCAGTGGCCGTAACAAAAGGCCTGGATCTCATGAAGATCTCTTTTCTTTTCTAAACTCTCACAGCATAATCCTCCTGGCAACAAGCTATTCAACAAAACAATTCTCCCTCCCTCTAAAAAGATACCAGTCAGGAAGTCAGATATTGCATCAGGCAGCCCCTAAACCAGACCACCCTCCTAGCCACCGCATCGGATACCGGTCCTTTGGAAGCCACTACTAAAATGCTGGAAGCCCAGTCTGCAAAAAATTGGTTCCAGGAGACCAGGAATGGAAACATCTGACTGAGTCTTGCTGTGGTGCACAGCACTGAGATTTTCCCTGTCATCTCAGCCGAGTCCATGCTGCGCTGGCAGACAATGGGACTATTCTGAGAATGCCTCTATTAAGCTGTGCAATTACAGCAAACTGCAAACTGCCAACTGAAAAGCAGATCTGTTTGTGTGCAAGCCTAAACATTATTTATCAATCAGATTGGAAGTATCCTGCAGTTAAGGTTCCTCTCTAACTAGGTTTCCTCTTTGCAGAAGAGTTTCCAAATGCTCCAGTTAACACAATCAAAACACGGCATTTCTTTTTTTCTGTCCTTAAACTCTGTTCTGCCTTGAAAGGCAGCTGCCAAAGCTTAACACCACTACCTTCAGCTCTGGCTTTGCTTTCTTCACAAGTGCAAGACAAAACCCAAGTAAGCTGCTCTTGCAGCTGTAGTAAACATGTCACCGTGCTACGACCAAAGGCTTTGGCTCTGAGATGATGTTTTATTATGTTCTTTCATACCATTACAGTAACAGTTCAGTTCTTGCTGGGACCATCCACGAGCTGTCCTCTCCATCTCCACATGTTTCTTTCTAAGCTGATCTCAAGAAATGAGCTGACAAGAGTTCAGCTCGTCAAACCAACTTTCTTTGTTCATTTAATGCCTTGTTAAAACAATTCTTTTCATGGCATTCAGCAAGGTGAATTCTTAGGCACAGACCACTCTTTTTAGTAGAGAAAAAAAAAAAAGGAGGTTTTTGAAAACTTTACTTAAGTTCAGCTTAATTCTTTTCTGTATCTCCCTGTAAGGTTTGTCTTATTTAGATTTTCATCTCTACAGGTCAAAGATATTCTAGCGGCTGGGTTTCAGCCAGGCACGCCAGCAAACACTGTGAACAACCATTAAATAATCAACAAGATAAGCTGTTCCTCTTCAGAAATGACCAGTTACTGACACTGGCTGGCTGGTTTCATACAAGATAGTGTACAATTTCAAGAGATAAAGCATTAGGACTACAGGTAGCAGAAACTCAGGTAATCCCACAGAAAGCACTGCATCACTAGGCCCAGCCAAAGGAGTCATAGAATCAGAGATAAGAAAAGGGGTTTAATAGTTTTATTTTAGTTAAACAACTGCATTTAAAAATTCCTTTTACACTCTGAAAAATACTCAATGGAAAAGGATTAGTAATAAAAGGACAGACTTCTGAAGAAAGATTTCTCTCAGGTGCGTTCCCTACCACTTATTTCTGCTTCTGAAGTTTGAATTTTGACATATAATTAATCAGGCAAAGGCCCACAGTAAATATACAATATGAGTGAATGGCACTTGTGAGGTGAAAAGTGTAAATACAAACACAAAGGGACAGTCTCAGCACTAAGTGACGCTATTTATCATTACCACTCTGACATACTAGACTATGCTGGTATGCAGAGAGTAACAGCTTTCCTATATTTAACATAAAACTTTAGCTGAATTTGTGAGTTCTCAAAAAAAAACCAACCCCAAAACTCAAAAAAAAAAAACCCCAAAAACCCCAACAAAACAAAACCATCAAAAATCTGATGCATACGGATTTTTTCAGCGAAAAATCCTAAACAAAACAAAACCCAAGAACCAAACCCACCCGTTTAAAATTTCCTCATTTTTATCTCCTTATCCTAAAAAATGGTTACCTTCTCTTCCTACAAAAAGTAAGGAAACCATCACAACTGAAATATACTTGCTGACATGAACAGCTGAGTGCAATTGTGAATTTAGCAGTGTGCTTCACCCTGATTTGGATAAAACAGGATAGGAATACTTGCAGATTTTTCCATTTCAGTTCTTGTGCATGAACTGAAAGCTGCAGAAAATTCAGAACTACTTCTTCTAGAGTAAAACCTTCCCAGCTAGAAAACGCTGCAGGTAGGAAAGTAATCAGGATACAATCATTAAAACTCTCAATAGAGAGTTTTAAACTAAACTTTAAAAAATGGTGACTAAAAAGAAACCAGAAACCATACTAAAATAATTATAATCTTCAGAGATAAATAGGAATAATTAGCTCAAGTTTTACCTGCCTATGACAATTTTCTTTGAGGTTTTAACATCCAGAATATGTGTTTATTGGATTATATCCATTTTAATAAACCCTTTACTGCCAGAGAACCTATTAACTCACATTAATGTGAGTTCATCTGTTAACTAAGACTCATGTACATCTGCAACAGAGTCAGATAACCATCCATGATAAACTTACAGTTGGGTAAGAAAGATTAAATAAATACTTCTATTAATGGATCATTTTCTTTTTACAAACACAGAAAATTGAAAGCACCTGGAATCTGCAGGATGGCTCTGTACATAAGGCAATCTTACTGCAAGCTCCATCAATGCAGGAAGAATTTATCTTGCACTTTATTTGACAGAGGTGACTAAACTTTCTGACTGAGGTGACCAGGTTACTCAAACAATTATCCAGACTTCCATTAGCATGCAACAAAAGAAATACTGGGCCCCCGAAATCTCTGGGTTTTTTTTTAAAGGATGGACACCAAAGTTTGACTAGACATACAGAGTGGATAAATACATGAAAAGCAGCAGCAAATGTTTTACTTGTTATCTTGAAAAAATTGTTGGATTTATTTACTTGACAATATGCATCATAAATAACTGAGAGCAATTCAACAAAACAGGCGTATAAGGAATATGATAGTGCTAAAGACAGTGCCATCTTCTTTCAAGATGAAGTGTCTCCATTAACAAAAAATAATTACAAAATGACCTGTACACGTAGGGTCTCACAGAACACAACTCCAAAAATTTAAAGTGTGCTATTAAAAGACAAAGAAAAAAAATAGCAAACTTGTTAAAGGCTGCAGAAGAAAAGTAAGAAGAAAATATCAGGCTTACAATGGAATTTTAGTTGTAACCTTTACCATAGTTTTTGCATTCAGACAGAAGATAAAAGGGATGCTTGGTACATCACTGCTGCCTTCCATTACCTGTAATTATCCACGTTCAGACCACACAGGGAAAAAGAAATATCCATGGGACAATCATTAATCTGTCCAATACTTAGTGCTCACTTACCCACGAAAATCAGTATGTATCTTGAAGGAGACAAGGTTTGGCTTTACATTGTGGATGCTGTAACTAAATGCAAGGTAAATAAGGCGAGTTTTATCAAGTGTATTATTTTGAGATATGTCCCTTGTTAAATTGTATTCAAGGATGTATCCTTACAATCATGTGCTTCGTAACAACTGCCAACTACTACAGATGTTCTGAATTCATGAGGCTGGAGCTCAGTTTCAAAGCAAAGTATGGCAACTTTGTAATATGATTATTGAGATCTGTCTTATAAAGCAACACTTTTACCCTCAATACTCTAGGCAAAAATCTGTTTCAAAATGCTTACATCTCTTATAATTAAACCTCCTTTCTGACATTCCAGTCAGGTTTTATTTAGGATCATTTTCTATTAATTTGTTTTTAGGTAAAATCTGAGGGTTTATAACTGTAAGGATAATACCTTCCTCTTCTACATCAGTCATACAACATAGATTTTTTTAGCTCTCAATTTCACTAGGCCAAGCAAAGCTGCTCTTACAGTATCTTCTTACAACCCTAATTCATTATTCTTCCAGCCATTCTTGTAGCTCTCCTTAACATTACTTCTATTCATAATTCACGTCTCTGGAACATGTGAGATAAAAGTTGTACACAGTATTTCAGATAATGTCTCGCCCAGTCTTTCTACAATGGCACAAACACATCTTTATCTACTTAACAATAACATTTTAAGCTGATTTTCAACAGATGATGTCTTCTGATACCATCACAGACCTAATTTTTCAGTCACCTTTGCTTCATAAGATCATTGATTGTATTTGACAATTCTGTTATTCCCCTTAAATGCACAGATTTGTGTTCATCATTCTAGCAGAGGGCTACAAGCTCCAGCCAATACTAAATTTAATCTGTTTTTACCCTATCTGCCAGAAGAAATCCTAATCTGTGGATTCGAGTTCTCATGCAAAACCAAACCTGAAAACATTTTGAAGCTAAATTTAGGGGGGAAACTGCATTTAATGACAGACTATCATGTCTTTGTATAAAATATACTGTCATAAAGAGGGAGAGGTAATAAAGTATGATCGAATAGTCACCTGCTATTATTTTTTAATCCCTTACTTTCCAAATTTCCAAAACTGAAAGCGTATGACTTTATACACCCACTTTCCCTCCCACCTCTGTACTATTTGACAGTGCCATACTACCATACTCAGTATTGAAACAAAACCCCAAAGACAAGTGTGATGGCAACTCTGACATCTTCAACCCTGGGCTAATCTCTTTGCCTTAAACCCAAATGCAGCAGGTTTCACTAGACACTACCAACTGAGTAAAAAAATAATCTTCGTAGTAGGATGCCAAAAAGTCATTACACTGAATAAAAAAAAATAAAAAAAAAAATTAAAAAATATATAAAAATTAAGTTAACATGTTCAGCAGAGAAAGTTCCCTGTCACTAAGTAAGAGAAATGCTGAGGAAAACAATCTTAAGCCCCACAACTAAAGCAGGCACTTTGGAGTCTCCTTTTCTAAGGAAGATCCTGGCCAGCAGCTTACAAAGAGTCAAATTCATACCAGTAGCTCATTACTATAAACCAAAGACTAATTTAAAGACAGACTGGTCTTTTGGGGTTTGCTTCACTCTCGAGCACATAAAACTCACATTTTTCATGCTATGGCTGCTGTAGAGCAGAGGAGGATTTCAATGTAACACCATCTCTTTTCAAGATACAATTGCAAGACCTCCTTTCCATAAAATTCTAACCTACATAGTGGTTTCAAACTTGGCCTTTCCACTTCTAGAACTATGTCCCAGCTTCTCCTGTGGCAAGCCAAACATATTCAATGTCTAGAATATTGAAAGAAATTGAGAAATTGTGTGTCTATTCCTTCTCACATTTAAAGTAGACTTTAAAGCTTTTCTACCAGGAACTATTTCTGCTGATGCTGTACACTTTCCAAACTCTGCTTTTGAAAACCAGTTTCTTTGTAGCAGTAGTTCCTTGCTGTTGCATAGGGCTGAAAACACTTTTCTCCTCTTCCTAATTTACACAGCAACAGACGATCAAGTTTCCTTTTTCTCTAGATGATTCTATAAGTTAGCCATCTAATTTTACTTCAGACTTTCAATTTTCCTGTAATATTCTTCAGTACTGGAGGAGAAAGGACAGAGAGCTAAAATATTTAGCCATAGTGCCCTTCTCACTTAATCTTTCTTCAAAAACTCTTTAAACATTATATTACTCATAAACTATTGCATTAAACCATCAGACCCAATTAAAAAATCTTCCCTCTTCTCATTTTCTTCCATCTGAATGTTCTCCTTCCTTTACAAAAGACAAACCTCTCGACAAAGAGTGTTATTCTTACATGTTTGATTTATTTCATTCACCTTCCAAGAGAACTGAGGTAACTGTGACTTTCAGAAGGATTTATTGTCTCGTTTGCACTATTATCTCCCTCTGGAGAGATCAGATTTTGCTGTCTCTCTTCCACCAAAATAGAAATAGATGGGCCAGCTGAACTGTTAGATCTGATTTCTGGCTTGTCCCTATTCCTTTGTCCATCGACTGAAGCTCTGTCTGAAGTGGCAAGCCTGTACCAGGTCTCCTTCTTTTCCCAGGCTACTGTATAAACATTTCCATACCACTGGGATCACTGAACAATTGCCTGAAAAGTTCATCAGTTTCAAGGTTCCTGTATTGCTTACATTCAGCCCTGATAGTTCCTTACTTAGATTAAAAATCAGACACCTAAATAGAAAAGGCCTTGCCAACAATCCTCTAAATCAGCAGCACGTGATCTCTAACACAGTGTAGAGATCATCTTCTCGCCCAGTGTGACTACATTCAAATGTCTTAAATCACCTTCATTCTGTGTGCTCATTACATAAAGCAAGTGTTTTAGCCCTCAGGGAATGATTCTACAAAAGTGGCAAAGTCCCATGCTTGTTCCTGCACCACAAGTTTGGTTATTTTTCACTTCCACTGTTTCCAAACATTTGTTTATCTCTTAAAAGTGAGCTAAGAAAATCTGCAGTTCCACTCACCAACTCACTATACTGAGATTTTTTAACAAAACAGAATATTCTGGAGGGATATTGAATGGCAGTACTATGGAAGAGAGTGCTCAATCCCCTCTTTTGCCTGACCAAAAGTCCATTGTTATTCACATCTTCCCAGATGATCACAATTACAAACCAGAGCTGTGCTTTCAAAAGTTTACTGTTGAAAGGAACAAATATGTTCCTGCTTTTGCTATTGTAATCACTGCACAAGACTTGTGAAATCAGATCTATGCAAATGATGTTAATTTTTCAAAATGTCCCAGTAGCTGGGAGAAAAGTGATGTAGGGCCATGACAGCAGTTTTCGAACATGCTAAGGTTGCTGCAAAGAGAATGATGACTATTCTCAGTGCCCCTAGTGGACTGGAAAAAGAGTAAAGCATTTAAATTAGAGCAAGGATAACTCAGATGAGACGTAAGGGAATGAAATAATGAAACAACAGAATGTTGCTCACTGCACTTGGGAAACAGTGGAGTCCTCAACACTGCCAGTTTTCCAGAACAGACAATAACAACTCCTTGCACTTTCTCCCAGGCTTACCCTTCAGCTAGGTGAAAAACGTGGCCTTTCTGGAGGCACCTAAAAGACAACTAGATGTGGAGACATTGTTTAGTGGTAGACTACAGTGCTGGGGTAATGGCTGAACTCTTGAAGGGTCTTTTCCAACCTAGATGATTCCATGATTCTAAAACACATTCTTATGATTGTAAAGGATTTAATGGTAACCACAAACACACTATTTGTGAATCTAATAATTTGAAGAGCAGTTTACGTATTTTTTTATTTATATATTCTAATTGGAGGTCTACAGAGAGTTTAAAAAATTTAAAACATCATTGTATTACACATTCTCACAAGATCCCTTTATAGCCTTGAACTTTTTCTTTTTTTTTAATCTAAATTCTACAGGGGACAGAAAAGAAAATACAGACTGGTGTCCACATTCCTTTTTCCCTGACTCCTACGCTATGATTGTTCTCTCTCACTGTTAAGTACAATAATACTCATCTTTCTCTCCTGGAGCAGGAAATTTGTTAATGTTACTCTTTTTCTCCACATGCATCATTACTTCTCTGTTCATCCTGAAACTCCATGCTCTATTGTTAAAAAATACCAGAACTCAAATAATTTTCTCAAATTCTGCTAGCATTGGATTCAGGACATCTTGTTACAACTGTTATTTCTTGGGTTTTCTTTACTTCTCCCTCATATTCTGCTTCTGCCCTCTGAATGTTCCTTGCATGTCTTTTTTTTTTCTTTCCCTTTTTATTTGTTCCTTTGAAGTACTTATGAGAATCTCTCTGACACTTCACGTATGTTCAGTAACAGCAACAAAACTGGTAAATCAGTATTTTATCAAAACAATGTGGAAAAATCCGATTTCATTTACTGAAAGTCCATCTTGGACAATTTAAAGGCTGCAATTTGATTCCAATTGCACCCTATAAACACCAGACAGAACAAGGAACTGTCACTATAATTGGCAAGTTTGACAGAAGATATAAACACAGCAAGTCTCCACTTTTATAATGGCTCACTTCCTTGTTATCTCTTGGTTCTGTGGGTGATGCAAGAGAGAATGCAAAACACTGCCACCAATGGAGTAATTTTTAAGGCAAGTATGCAATTTTTCTTATATATAAGAAATATTGAGGTCATTTATGTGGTAAGATTACCAAAACAATTCTCTGCAAATGATTCAATGACTTCTCAATGCAAGTGCTTTAAAATAATGCACCTCTCTCTGACATCTACATTACATATTCCCTTGGTCCAAAATGCTTACATCAGTCTATAGGAAATTAACCTACTATATACTTTAAAGCTGAAAACTCAGTATGTCTTTATCAGCATTTATAATTCAAAACAAAAGCAAAACATAGCTTCTTTAAGATATATACTCTTGGATAAACCATTGGAATGAGTGCAACAATGCAAGCTTTACTGAATTTTTCTCCTTGGGTCAGTGACTGAGATAATGAAAGAACTTGTTGCATTGACACAAATACCACTACAGTGGTGCCATGCATTTACTGATTTATTGCACACTGCAAAACGATTTGGTAAGAACTCCACTGTGTACTTAGGTTCAATTTCACATTTGTTTCCATCCAGTGGCCTGGCCCAAATGCAAGGTTAAGAAATACGCAAGCAAAACCTACATAGCATGTTTGATCTTATAAAAAATTCATGAATATTGTTACCACATGCTTTCTTCACGCAGAAAAAGGAATCTAAATACCATCTGTGCAAGATAGTCTAATTAGGGGATTAGGACCACAGAAGTCCTGCTTGCTCACGTGTTCCAGTGCCTGCTCCCTCGGCCACTGAGGCAAAAATGTAAGAGAAGAAGAGGAAAGGGACAGCAGCATCCTTCTGGCTCCAGTGTAGACAGGAGTTAACCACCCTTCCAGAATTAAGTTGTGCAGCTCTGCCCACGGGAGTTCGCATTTTTTTCCCTTGATGTATAATGCCTGGCTCAGCACAAGGCCTGTGAATAAACTTGGCACTAGATGAATCACATTTTAATAAGTTCAAATGATATTCTGCAACCAACTGGTATTTAATGGCTGAGGCATACCACTGGGACCAATTTTTCAGGATTTGGCAACAACAATAGAAAACTAAATGATAAAAGCACATAAGTAGTTCTTAAACAAAATAAATGAGGTATAAACATAAGTAAAGGCTGTATTGAATATATAAAAAGTCTGACTACACACAAAACCAAAGATCCATTTGGAACCACACAATTTTAGAAATAGAAGTGATAAATGTACAAAGCAATGTTCTATTACAATAGTCCCTAACATGCTTCCCTATCCCTTTAAAACTGTTTGTTTCCCACATCATTTTTCTTAATCTCAGGAAAATTTATGAACACTAGTAACAACACGCAACCAAAACCCTTAAAGGAAAATCAGATCCTTTTATTTTGAACATGAATTCTGACAAGTTTCAACAGCTTATATCATGTTCAATAGTTTGACAGAAATTTGTAGACCTAAGCAATGAACTCCCTCAGAAATTGGTATTTGAAACTTTTTTTTTTCCCCTTTGGCTCACCAAGTGCTCACAAACAGATGGATTCTATTTGTTTAACATATTTAATACTTCTATTTTCTTGTTTGTTTTTTTTTTTTTTTACAATTTCTGTAGTGGCTGCTGATAGTTCACTTAGACTAAAGAAAAATCAAAATGTGAGGCTGGTCATGAATCACAATTATACAGCTAGTCTGCTTTCTGACTGAATGCACATGTATCTCATGTATCACCGACTAAAATTTGTATTCTGAAAACATTTTCCAATTTGAAGCAAAATCAGAGTATCTTTGTGAAGTAGTGTAGTTTTCCAGACTCCGAAAATATCAGATGTCAAGCCCACTGCTGGGCTGATCTTAAGATTTAGAAGAATGCCTGTGAAAAATCAAAGTGATACAGCAGCGTTGTTCAGGATAACCAAGCAGGGAGGGAACACCAGGTCTCCAGGACCTCACAGTAGCATTGCCAAGATTGGATCAGGTCTTTACCATTGCTTAAATAAAGCACAAATACCTTTTAAAAGCACAGCCTTACAGTAAAGACAATCAGTGTTGTGCAATAATTAAGCTGGAGAAGGAAATTACTCAAGTCAGTAAGTGCTGAGGTATTTAACATGATTATGTCACTGACCCTAATTTTGATTTTCAATGTTCTCCCTTGTTTAGTCTAGCACTGCTGTGGAAAAGCAAAGGCTGATTACAAGGAATAATGTCTTAAAGTGATTTGCCAAGATCCAGCTGGCCATCCAGAAGAAAAGCAAATCCCCAAACAGAATTTATTTAATTACTTAAGCTAGATTTTAAAGTAGCTCTGAAATACCAGGACTCTACTAACTTTCCTGGAAAGATTTGCTTTGATTAGAATTTCATTAAATTCACTACAACAAAAAAAAACANTTTAAAGTAGCTCTGAAATACCAGGACTCTACTAACTTTCCTGGAAAGATTTGCTTTGATTAGAATTTCATTAAATTCACTACAACAAAAAAAAACAAACAAACAAAAACAAAACAAAACACAACAATTCTTTAATCAAGTATATACTCAGTAATCGGCCAAGCCAGAATGGACCAGCTTCTCCCAGCGTAATGACCTTTGCTTTTCCAGCTGAGTTCCACGAGCACGGGAGAAGCAGAAGACAGCAAACACCGTATCCATGCTCTACCATATGAAGAGTTGACCCAGAGTGCCCACACCCCGAGCCCTCACTTGTTAGACACTGATATTCCCGTTCCCACTGCGGACGGACGGCCTGGTGTCTCCTCAGACACCGCACTCCGCGCTGAGCTCACGCTGCCAGCAGATGTGAGGCTGCTGCTTACTCAGCTCTACCAGCGCTTGCCAGAGCTGCTTTGCTGCTCCAGGCTGCACTAAATTAATCCCAGCAAAGGCAAGGTTTATTTGCTTCTCCAGTAGTTTCAACAAAGTACTGATGGCACAGTTGTGAGCAAGGCTAAGGGTAAGTGAGAGCTGGAGACAGCCTTGGAAAAGCCAGAGCTCGGCTGGAATGCTCTTTCAAGTCCACATTACCTATAGGGTATTCACCTCAGAAAATCCACTTACCCTTTACAAGATACTGCTGTTTGCTCTTCAAATGTTTACACAGAGAAAACTGTTAGTAACAGTGCATATATGCATTTAAGTCAAGGACACAGAGGTAGCCAGTGAGGGTAATAAAATAAAACAAAGGGCAAGCTATGAACCTCTTTCCCAAAGCTCTAAACAAGAAGAAAGACAGCATTTTTTCAGCAGAAATCCTTTTCAACATGCCTGCCATTCTCATGAATTCAACTTTTGCATGGTTGATTCTGGTTTAGATTTTTATGATCGTAAAATCAAACCTAAATTAACAAAGGCAGACCAATTTTGCTTCCATTTCCAATACCTCACCTAGAAGAAACGTCTTGCTCTACGCTCTACATTAGGAAAGTGAAGTTTTTCTGTCTGTTCTGAAAGTCAGATCCATGGTGGTACTAAGCTCATTCTTTTTCCCCTTTTACCTGCCTGGTGAGCTAAAAAACCTGCTACAAACTGAGCTTCACATACTGCTTTCCTGTCTTTTGCCTACCAGATTGCATATGCTGAAACACCTTAAATATCTACACCACAGGGAAATTCTAACAGGTACATAAAAAAGCCAGCACAGCAATAAGTTGAATATTTTTAATCTAATAAAATTTAATTAATTAAAACACGATTTTAGTTGGACAGCCAGAATCAGCAACACAGGAGAGAAACATGAAGAACTTAAACTCTACATAACTGCAAATGCTTAGGAATAAGTCATGTATTAAGAAAGCTGAAATCTGGTATTTCAAATGGCAGGTATCACACATGAGAAGGAACTTCTCTCCAGCAACATTTATTCCCTATATGCTGATAAAGGCATTACTGCCAGTGGAAGCACTCAAATGCTAAACTTTAGGCTAGGCAATATAAAAAGTTTGTCTGATCCTAGTGCAGCAGAGAATAAAAGAATTATGGGAATTTCTATACTCAATTATGTACACATGGATTTTCTGCACCCAAGCTACACAAAATATGTATTTGAACAATATCCAACAGTGCAAAATAGAACTTGTACAGTATTTTGGGTTTCAGGAAGTTTTCAGATTCCTGAGTATTACTTATGTTTTTTTGGTTCAGCCTTGACCTGCGTTTGCAGCTTTTCCATGGTCATTTATAAAAATTATTCCCACAGAGCAAAAATTTCTGAAGGCCACTCCAAGAGCTGACGTGGGAGGAAATGGAACTCTAAGTTCTGTCTGCAAGATAACTGAAGGGCACATCTTTTCAGTCTTTGAAATAATAACCTTCAGTGATGAAGATAAAAAATAAGGTCATGTTTATTTGTAAATAAAGAATTTTTCAGTGCGTAGTTTTTGGAGTTTATATTAAAAAAACTCCATCTTAAGTGGCCTTGAAATATCCACTGTATCAAACCAGCAGATTATTCAGAAACCTGTTGGAAGTTGTCACTTTTAAATTCTTTAAGTTTCAACAGAAAGAAATATTCTAAAGGTGAGCTGGAACCTAATTATTTCTCTTTTCTTTTTCTGACTCTGCCAAGCATGCTTTTCAACTAACACATTCAGCTTTACACTCACCCTCAAGGAACTGCTCATTACAATCTTTGCCAGCCTGAGCTTCCTGATATTTATGACTCACATAATTATTTTCTGAGAAATACAGCAATAAAAGAGTTTTTAAGCTAGATAAGTGAACCATTTACAGCTGGAACAAATCTGACAGATTCTACTTCCTCCACCGACACTGTCTGTTAGAGTCCCACAGTCATGACACTGTCACAGAGGGCCTCAGCAGGGTTTAATGGGAATGTCAAGTGTTGGTACTCAAGCCTTGTGGCAGAAGCAGTGAGAGTGAATGCACGACAAAGCAACAAGACAGTGTTGCTTTATTTTCTCTTCTCCCAGAGGCAAAGTGGTATAAGGAAGAAGAGTTAGGCTTAAGTTATCAAGCCACAGGAAATTAAATTCATGAATGGCAACAGAAACACAGGAGAATTTCATCACTTCTCCCTGTAGATCGCCCCTAGAAGTCACCAGCTCCTGAGTTTTAATAATGTACCCCATCTCTTTTCAACCATGTTTCTGAAATATTAGCTCTGAACTTTCTTTAAAAAATGCTACTGTGTTTAGTTCAGTAGCTGAGAGCGCTGTATGGCGGCTCCTGAGATTCTGCACCCTTGGGAAAGCTGGCACAGCAGTGGACTCGGCAGGAGAGCTCAGCAATGAAACAGAGCCCAAGGCAACAGAGGGTCAGAAACCAAGCCACTTTACCTTGACTCCAGGCTCTTCATGCCCCTTTTTGAACTCCCTTGAATACTTAAAAAATGCCACATAGTATAATTTCCTTTTTTTGTTTCTCCATTAACCTCTACAGAAAAACACCTCTAACAACAATACATCAGAACATAAAGTATTTCTTTCCTTACAGGACTAGGCTCAAATTCTGCTTTCCCCCAGTACTGCATCCTGACATCAGTGGTGAGTTGCAGATGCTTGAGTAACAGATTTAATAGAATTATTGCTTTCTTAATACATAGAGTTAGGCTTCTGGCAGCCAGAAACTGTGGTTTGAAAGAGTTTGCATCTGGACTTATGTATTTAGTAGCCATTGACAGACCTATTCTTCAGTTATTCATTTCCTTTAGGGAAATAGTTTGTACCAGTATATTGTACCATTTCATCATGTCAGAAGGGGAAAAAAAAACAAAAACAAAAAAAAAAAAAAAACCAACAAAAAAACAGGCTGAGATTTTCCAATTCAGTAAGCTGGCAATTTTTTTCAGAGTTTCTCCAGAACAGTGCCTCAATTAAGCAAAATGATAAATCATTCTCCATTTAATGGGAGTGAGAGAACAGACACAAAAATCATTTTCTGACAGTCATCTCAGAAAACATGCCATCTTTAAACATCACATTCTAATTAGAAATGATAACTAAAAAGGAGCAATGGAATTTTTCTTGATTTTCACATGCTGGTTGTCAGAACACAAGAAAAGCTTAGAAAATGTGCTTTCTACGCCCATATTGAACCCTTAAGCCTTTTGCTTCTTAATCTGCTTAATCTGGCCAAATTAAAAAAATCTTCCTTTCCAACGCATTTCCAAGAGGGAAATTACACAAGCTTCTCCTCGAACAGAGCTTTTTGAAAAATGTTACCATGGTTGTTATTCCCGTGAAAAAGAATATTATCAATTTACCAGGAAGTAACCAGTTAATCAATCATTCATCATGTTGCTTTGTAACAGCCATTCCATATATTAAAATTTTAGGGTTTATGAGACAATCTCTAGTATAGCAGAGGATGAGCAGATAATGAAGAAAATAAGGTCTTCATTGTAGTTCTACATCTGTTCTCCGACTTCCTTTAAAAGAAAAATTACAGAAAAACACACAAAAACCAGAACCAAACAAAACCCTAAATAAAAGTATCTCAGCTATGAGGCACAATGGTCTAATGAATGCTTCACACAGCAGAATCATCCAAAATATTCCTGGTGGCCTTCCAGAAGACAGAGAGGAAACAAAGGAAGGAAAACAAAATTTTATCAGAAGTTTAAGAAAAATTGATGACATCTTCCATAAAAAATTCTCATTCCTCTCAACTGGATGATAGGAATGTAATTTTTTTTTTATTGAAGATATGTCATTCAAATATATACACTTATTATTGGCTAGTTTAACTGCCAGTATGTCTGGCAAGGGGACAGGGCTACCAAAAATCCTTCATCTCACAGTAGCCTAGAATTTTGACTGCTAGAGTTGATAGAATTACTACAACTAAAACACCTCTGTAAAATCCCCTCAGTTCCAGAGGTAATTTGGAATAATAATATTCTCTATTCTTCCATGCCAGGACCTTTCCCCCTGTCCCCTTCTAGTACATCTTACTCATTTTCTTACTGCTTTTCCATCAACAATACCACTGTTTCCATCCTCAGCTTCTTTGTGATGTAGATGAGTAGCAGTCTCAAAACAAATATGCTTCACAGATACTCCTTTAGAACAGGTGTAATTAATTTTCATACATTCTGGACAAATCCTGAAGCAACTTCCTTAGAAGACACTAGCTAATTTAACAGAAAGAAAACCCTTCCCACACTTTCTCAGGGTTTAACCTTCCTTTTAAAAGTCTTGCTTCTTCTTTTCAAATCTAGTGCAAGCAAAAGAGAAAGGAGGACAGCTCATCAGCTGCCTTCCTGGACACATAAAGAGTTATTTGAAAGCTTTATCAACATTTTGCAAGAGACTTCTCTTTAAAAACCAAGTTCCCACCACTTCCTTTGTGGTTCCACTCAAACTGTGGGCAATAGCGTTAATTAAAACCAGTCAGCCAGATTTAGAGTATGCGCTCTGTTTGTTGTTTTAAATTGTTGAATATCAATTACCTTATTATTTTGTGATTAGCATGAAACATATGCATCTATGTCTTGTGGCTTTTGGCAGTGATTTAAAAAAAAAAAAAATTCAGCAACTTTGCATAAGGCTGTAAACCAGCATGTTTCCAGGCATTTTTAGCGCTGACTAGAGCCATTCTCAATCTGCTCACCAGCATGAAGTTAATTAGGAGAGGCATGAAGCTTATGGCTGGGTGCAGAAATCAGCAATGGAGCGAAATTATCCTTTTTTTGGCATCAGCCAGTAACTTGCCACTGTGTCTACATGATTTTTTTTTTTAAACGCTTTTACTGTTAAGTATCAGTTTAAGCTTTAACTTTGTATCTTATCCAATTTTCTAAATCCCTCAATGAATGTAAATTGATGAACATGTGAAAACGTAGGGAGCTAATTATGTGGAGCTCAGGGAGGTACAATAATGTACGAATTTCCAGAAAATCCAGTTTCAGACAAGGCCTTGGGATTCCTTTGTCAGTGGTTCATTTTTGACCAGAGTGCAACTGGCCATTTTATTCACAGGATGCCAAGCCACGCTTGTTTTGCAACACAAACCCCTTAGCAGAATATCCATGCAAAAGGAAACTCCCTGAATGCACCATTATAGTCCACACAGGGAAAAAATGTCACTGTAGCCTTGGATAAGTGGATTTCATCAAGGCCCCATCTATTTTTGTTGTTACAAGACCGCAGTGAGAGCAGAGGAAAATGATGAAAGAGACGTAGACAGGAAAATCTTCCTACGTGTCCCTAGTAATACATTTTGCCCCTTATATCATATTAGATAAGGGATTTATCAGGAAAGAGGGTGCATTAAACTAACAAACAATAATCTAGGACTAGATGAAATTCAAACTCCTTTAATTCATTTTGCAAACTAAGGATGGATTTCCTTGGCTAGGTCACCTTTTACAGTAAAAGGACCTCTCAGCTATATACTAAAGTATTTGTTAGCCCTGCTATGCCTCAAAATTGTGCATACATTTGTTTTTCAGTTTAGACAGTCTGCTTTTGAAATTACCCCCCAACATGCCCCACTGCAGTGTATTTTAGTTTGCAGTGTGTGGAAGTCCTGCAGCAGGTGAACTGGATTCCCTTCAGATGAATCCAAAACAGAAGACAAGGTCCTGGGGAGGGCCTAAGGCCATTGAGGCCAAACATCTGGACCAGATGTCGTTTAAAGTAGAAGCCCCAAAAGCCACAAACAGGTGAGGCTGGGGCCTTACCCCAACCCTTTCACTACTATTGCAATGAGTGTTTGTCAACATCAATGTAAAGTGAGTCTTATTCGGTGTCCTCTGGTTTATGCTAGCGGAGTTTCACCAGAGAAAGCTGAATCCCACATCCAGTACAGTTCTCATACACCAAGGAGACATTAGCTGGGTGCACAAGGGCACGTGGGAGGATGCAGTAACAGGAATTCAGAGGCTTTCAACAGGAGGAAGATTGGGATATTCCAACTCATCCCCTTGGTTCTCTTCTTTAGAAAAGAAATATTATAATGGCTCTTTTTCGGAAACTGCTATTGTCTCTTCCAACACTGACATACATTTCTATTCAGAGTATTTCTTTAGGAAGTACCATGAACTATCACATTCAAAAAAAAGACCATTTTGTTAAGTGAACCTTTCTCTCATTGTTTAACCCTCAAAACAGTTCTCTGAAAGAGGACCCACACTCTCTGGAACACCGATTCCAAATGACACAGAGTGCTAAATACCAAAAGCCAGGAGATTTAAAGATGGAGCCACAGCCTCCCAAAACAAAATGTATTCAGCACATTGGCATCTCTTGCATCAACCACTACCTGTGCACTTCAAAGCACAAAGCAGGACTTGGACTTTGAAACTAGACACAAGTTCAGACAGAACCACCAGGTTATTTCAAAACTTCATAATTACAGCATTCCATCATGTCAAATTCACATTAAAACATAATTAGAACATTAACATTTTGCTAGATAAATACAAAAGATGAATTTTATAATGGACACATCAATCAAATATTGGTATGCCTGACCTTAACTTTTTCTCTACTTAGAATTATCTCTTAGATTTAAAGGCACAGTCAGGATATCACAAGCAAAAAAACCCACAAATGTCACCCACAAGCAGGAACTAAGATAGCCCTACAAAACATGCAGATTTCCAAAAGGAAAGAAATGTTACCAATAAAGCAGATGAATACAGAAGAGCAGTGATGGCAAAAGGAATCAGAATTTAGAGTTCCAAATTATATTAAACCCCATTATTTTTACCCTAACTTGCTTGTGGCAAAAACATGCTTACTTATCTCTGATAAACTTTTGCAAAGAAATACAAATAATTTTCCCTCTTTTATTCGTTATTCAAACAAGAGATCATTGAAGAATTCTGGATTTGGGGACCAGATGAACACACAGAGGAAGCTGCTGCATTTTTCTAAATTCAGAATTAACATTAGAAGAACTTTAAGAAGAACAGATCAATTAAATAGTGAAAGCACATTCACTGAAAGCCCTGAAACAATGAGAACTCTGGAATCCAATGAAACTTTGGGTTCTAATGAAAATATCTTGATATTGCTAATTCTTCTGAAGGTAGAGATTAAAAAAATCATGTATACTCAAGACAATAATATAAATATATGACTCATAAGTGACTGAATAGAAAGAAAACACCATATTTATCACCATACCTACTCTATCAGTAATGTTTGCTTATAAACATGATAGAAATGCAAAAATTAACACAATTTAAGTATTGCACAAATATTGCATCAGGTACATTGTAAGTACACCCAAAATACAAACAAGCATGCACGTTACTGATCACAGAAGAATCACATTAGACTGCAGCTATTTCTGTGCATATCAGGGTTTCTTTAAGATACTTTCCCTTTATGCATTCTTTTGATTTGAAACAATTTTTGACAGTGGTCAAGCAAAAGGAAGGGTTCAAGCTGCTTGCTGGTAATGTAAAAAGTTTTTATGCTACATTCTTGGCATTTTAAAGAACAGCCTTCTCTATCCTGACTCCAGCACAAAAAAATTTGAGATTAGCTAATTTCACTAGGTAAAATTGCTACTTTGAAGCAATCATTTTATGTTCAGGAAGGAGCTGTCATTCTATAGCTATTTTTACATAAGCTTAAATTCTATATGAAGACAATTACAAATAAGGTAGTGGAAAGCATGGACACGTTTTAAAAAGAGTAACAATACTCTTCTGTTCGGTGTTGGCTTTGCTCCACTAATTGCCTGAATTGTGCAGGATTGCTGGGAAGATTAATTGAGGCTAATGAACTGAGGTGCCTGCAAAGGGCAGGAAAGGCCCAACTCTCCAAGGCTGATCACAGGGGCTGCTTTCAAAGCAGCAGGTATATATAAACAACCCCAAGTTAGGAACAGGAACTTGTCACAAGGCGTGAGCACAACCAAATTCACGTAACCCCACTCCTTATCTCTACGTGCCTCTCCAAACCTAAAGCAAAAGTTGGCCAAAAAAAAAAAAAATCTAAGCAAAACCAACCAGCTTGCTCTAAATTTAGTCTTAGTCATTTAGTCACCTGTCAGCTGAAGCTGTTCATCCACTTAGACCTATGAGATGTCCTCAGATGATGTATTAAATGCTGCTTGGGAGTCCTGGCCGCAGGTGGGCTGGTGGCTGTGAGGACCACGGCTGGAACATGTGCCACCCCTCCAGAGCAGAGAGCCAGACTTCCCAAAGGCTCTCGTCAGCCCTGCAGGCTGAGGCTAACAGCCTGCCTGAAGTTCTGCTAGTCAATTAGCCCAGCTCCAGGCCAGCCCAGAAAGGGAATGGTTCAAAGGGAAGGGTGGGGAGCAGCAGGACAAAGCTACCTCTTGCACTCGAAAAGCTTTTCATGTGCCTCTGTGCCTTGAGCATTGTTGTGCCACTGAAGGGCCACGTTAATCAATGTTCAGGGCTGCTTTAAATACAGAAGTACAGAGCTGGCTATTCACTGGTGATTTACTACCAGGCCCAACATGCAGTCAACACGAAACAAGCTGATCCTTTGGAAACTTCCACCAAGAGACAGGAGAGGGAGGACGTGGCATCTCCGTGTGACAGCCACGCAAGGGGAGCGCGGCGTCGGCCACCGCCCCGCAGAGCGTCCCCAGGGAACGAGGGCCTCGCCTGGATTAGCAGAATTGTGTAATTGCTGAGAATCCGGAAAATTAAAGCTCACGCAGCCATGAATGCTGCCATTATATACACATAATATCCTAAGTGTCATTTAGAAGTGCCGGCAGCCAAGGCTATAAATTAGGAGACCCACACCTCCCTCTGAAGGCTGTGGACATTACAGAGCAGGGGGTCCTTACACAGAGGAAAATAAAACCAGTTTACCATGTTTCTATGGCTGTTGATGTATTCTAAAAGCTCTTTTAATTTAATGCTGAGACAGAAGTTTCAAAAGCAAATTTCATTGATGAGGGAGTTTCTATTCAAAACTTGAACCAAAATTATTTCAGTTGCCTCTGAAACTCTTTCTCTGGTCAAATGCTAATATCCCAGAGCACATATGACAATGTAGTACCTTCTCAACAAATCCAGTCCTCTTAAACATGACTCAAGAAGAGGGACAAAAAGCACTCTGACCTCAATGACTGAAATTCTAATTTCTTGGTTTTCCTCATGAACACTAGAAATAACAATTGCACGTTTCTCTTATAAGTACTTAAATTTCTTGCTGAGATATACAGAAATTTTTAAAGCAAAAACACTACTACAGCGCACCCCACATTTAGGGTGTTCTTGCATAAAATACAAATTATTCTCATGCAAACAAAAAGAACATAAATGACACGGCAGAATTCTTAATACACATTCATTGCTCAAAGAAGAAACAATGAGAAGCTGTTTCAGGAAGAAGAAGGAAATCATTGCAACTCAAAATACAAAGACCATGACATCAGCCAAAGGTCAAAAGTTTAAAAGTGTGCCAAGAAAGCTCTGACACCAGCCCAAAACAGGCCTGCTGCAAAGTGCCATCTGTGCAATGTATGTAAATGTAAATGTTTTTGTGATCTGTCTGAAAACTCAAAGGAAATATAACCACAGCCTGTGGACAGTTACACTTTGCTATTTCTAGGAAATTCAGGTGTGGGATCTCTATTCAAGGAGTGAGTCTTCACACTGGCTTGTATTTTGCTTTAAAGGATACAACCCCTCTGATAATTCTGCTTTGAATAAAACACACACAGACTCTTCAGTGCCTTTGTTGGCTGTTGGAAAAAACATTGCAAAACCAGATGTAGCATTTGGCTGTATAGCATTAAACCTACTAATATTACACTAACTGGATCTGCCTCAGCGTCTACTGAGTGTCCTTAAAATATATATAAAATTTTTAAAATGTACTCTTCTTCCCAAATTCCACATCATTTGATCCAACGTTTTCATCCAATAAAGTATTCTGAGTTTTTGTATTTAGTCCTCACAACACATTTGTCTTCACAAAGCTTTAGGGGAATACTTTATTATATATTCTAAATAAATATGGCTTTAAAAAAAAAAAACTGAAAACTTCTTTAAAGCAACAGCAACAAATTTCAGAGCCTAAAGAATTCATCCATGAATTTTCATCCAAAATTCTCTTTGTAGATATTTTACAAAAGAAAACAAAAAGGAAAGAAACACTGAAACCTCCTCAATGCTTTTTATTTCTAAGTTTTACTTGAAAAAACATTGTACTGACACACAAGTGTACATAAAGCATAATACACTGATTTTTTGAATTGCACTGCAACTCTACTGGCAGAGTCCTACAATTACAACATTAACCTAAGCACTAAGTTTTGGTGAAATGACTGGTTAGTGTAATATTGTACTTCAGCTGACCTGAAGATTTAAAATATTCCCCAGAGAAGGGACGTAGCTTAGAATTAAAGACCAAAGCAATTTAAATTTTATGGCATTTTTCTAAAATCACCCAAATTAAATATGAGAAAGTGAAAAAGTACGTCAAGGACTTGGCTACGAAAGTTATATCACAATTTATCAGTAAATCTTAATATATACACCCACACATATATATGCTTTTAAATACCTTAACCTACTTGTCAGGGGAAGCATAAAACAAGGTATAGCAATTAAAAAACTAATAATAAACATGAGTTACAGAAACTAGGAAAAAATCATCTCCCTGGGGAACACCAAATTTAGGTCTTATAAAACCCTGGAAGAAAGGAGGACTGTAATCATTATATTTGCAAATGATGTGGAATCATGGAAAATAAAAGCATTGAAGAACAGAAGCAGAGAAGCATCAGCTCCGAAGAAATGTATGAACAAAATCAGGCATGTGGGTGGAATATATTCTGCATTGAGGTTAAAAAAACATACTCACTTTAACTATGAACTATAGGGGGAAAACTGGAATGAGCCTGGAAAATGTTCAACATATTCACAAGAAAAACTTGCAGGAAGAAAAGAAGATTGGTGATTCCAGGAGGATTAGAGGCTTCAGGCAGCCTTTAGTAAAATTATGAAGTATTCTAGATGAGGATTCATTAGCTACCATCATCTTTACTTGGTTCAGAGAGAGACTGGAAAGGACATAAGTGTAAGATTCTCTACTACAACTGAATGTACAAATTAGAACCATAATGAGACAAAATGCAGAGAGTATTATTTGGGTCAACTTGCAGTTGATGCAAATCTGGATGGAGTTACTCACTATGGTGTTTATTTAAATAATCTAGTTTTCGAATAATGGAAACACAAAGAAAAAGGGAGGAAAACCAGAGCAAGTCTCAGGCCTATCATGTATAAAGTACACAGACTTTGAAATCAGGCATGAAGAATGCGTATTAGTTACTCCAGTGACAGCAGTCTGAGGGAAAAAAAAAAGGCAAGAAGGAAAAGGATTATAAAAAGCCAAGAATCCATTGTTTAGCTAACTATGAAGCAATTTAAAAACAAATGTCCTTTTCAAAACCAGATTACAGGATGAAGTATGAAAACAGAGGGTAAAATTTACTAAATCTCCTGTAATACCTAGAAATCAAAGCTCCAGCCATAGGAAATCATGATAACTCAATCTAAGTTCTTCAAATAAAAAGATGTTTCCGTCACTTATCTAGTTAAGTTTTTCTATAGCCTTAGCTGGTTCTACAGCTCCCTGCTGGAATTAAGGGTGCAGGACAGAAAACTTAAGGTTGAAGCTTTGCATGCACACACTGTTTACTGATTTACTAGAAAAAGGAGTCCTAGAGCTAAATGTACATCAACGTTGCAGAGATACTTGAGCGTGAGTGGTCAGGTTCAGTTTTAGACCAAGCAGACCATGCCCACTGCATGGACCTCAGGGAGAAACAGGGCAGTGAGGCAGTTCCCAGCTCATGGTCTCTTTAACAACAGTTCAATTAAAAACTTAAAATTATCAGGGGGACCGCCGGACATTGAGGAATTTGGATGGTTCATTATTGGCCATCACCCTCACTGGGAGTCTCTTGACTATTCTGAAACTTTAAAGAGCTGTGATTGCAGCTTCCCAGTTTCAGAAGCATTATGAGTTCTTGAATCAATGTCAGTAATTCATAAAAGCTGCAACTCATTCTTTATTACCTGGGCTGTCACGGGAGGAGCATTACAAAAGCCCTCACCGCAGGCACATGCTTCGGTCACAAAACAGTTCAGATGATTTTTCTGATACTACTGTAAGAGTTACAGGAAGACTGCTAGCCCTGCCTGTAAATCAAGACTACCATAACATTGCTATCTGTGAGAAACACAGAAATAAATTAAGTAATAAAAAAAATAATCTTTCAAAAACAGAACAAGAGCAGCTACTGGCCTTGCCTCACATCCTGCCAGTGTAAAGAATTCCTGCTCACAAGAAAAGCGGTCCATGTTGGAAGCAAGCAGAGAGGCCTGTGGGAATTTGAAAAGTGTAAGGCTATTATTTCTAGGCTTTCATTGCCAGAAATGTGATCAGAACTCTAGAAAAACGCAGAAACCAGAAGACAAGGCAATTTCAACGTTAACCACAAGAACGCTGAAAGTCCAGTTATACATAGCTGTGGCTTTTGAAATTATATCAGTATTACCACAGAAGCCTTCATAAAACAGAGAGATACTTTAATTTTAGTCCAAAAAAGGTCCTTTTGGCAAGGTAGCCAGTTCTCCAAAATGCAAAGAATTAACTCAGGTATGTATCCAGAAAAAAACCACAACTAATTTATTTGCTGTTAATAAACGGATGATTTTTTTAATTTTCCTATCTGAACCTTCGGACAAAAATACCTTGAAAAGTACATATTTGAACTCATTATTGCATTCTCAGTTCTGGTACTACCAGCAAAGATCTGGAGGGTAGGGAGGCAGACAGGTGGTACAGGGGGAAGTTGCCCAAAGAATATCCTTAAAGAAACAGCAGTCTGGTCCACATACAGAGTTGGACTGTTTTAATAAATCAGTTCAGCTTCACATGGTGACACGTTTTAATGGCTCTACCACTGACTTGTATATTTTAACACGTGTCCGTAAATACACAGAAATAAGCCAAGCTGACACAGACAGTTTGAAACCAGTACAAATGTTCAGCTGGGATACTAAACTTACTCCGTTAAGTCAGCTTCAAACTCTACTTGGAAAAGTAAACAAAGCTTAGCAAGTGCATATGCGTGACTGTAAAACACTTAGAAACTCCCCACGAGTCCAAATCCTAAATGTGCCAGAAATCTTACTAGGGTGCAGGTTCTACCAAAAAAAAAAAAAAAAATTGTTTTTGGTTTTGTGTTTCAAATGTATTTGAATAGAAAAACACTGATATGTGACACCCTCATCTCTTTAATTTGCTATTAAAGGGCCACCAAAATAAAAAAAAACCCCACACTTTATCTTCAAAGCAACTGTGCTAACAAGCCTTTGACAATGTATCATTCCTAAATACACACAAAATAATTCTGCAAAGTGGCATTAACAGTAGGGCGCTGCATCTCCTGAACACTCCTCTACTTTATTGAATTCCCCTCAAACATCCATGGTATTGGTGTATATTTCTCATGATGTCTTCCTGACTTCACATATAATCATGGGTTTTTTTTAATCTCAGAAAACAGACAATGTCTCCTCCTCCTAGTAGCTGGCTTTTAAAACAAAATAAAAAATTAAAAACACACACAAAAAATCAAACAAAAACTAACAATAACCTTTATACAGATGGTTTCTGAGTTTGAAAATGTGACTTGCAAGACCAACCAAACCAAAAACCTAGGACTTGACTGACCGAAGGAGAATTCCATTCACCTGATTTAATAAAGTAAAAACTATTTCCTTATCAGTTTTCAAAATTGCAAAGGATATTTTTAAACCACAAAAGTCTAGGAAAAATTATTTTATATTACTAAATTGAAACAACAGTAGAAATCTATTACCTGAAACATCAGAACAACTGTTTGTATTTGCTATGTAATCTAACCAAATAGAAGACAGAAATAAATAAAAACAGGGACCTCCATAAATATTTGCTTTATGGTCTTACATTTTGTCTTTCTTTTGCAATATTCTCCTCTCTAATTATTGTTATATCATTGGAGTGGAAATTGCTCCCCATAAAAATCAGTATTTAAAGTAATGTCATGGATGTATCTTTTATGTTAATTGCTGCTATGAAAACCTAATATTGTAGATATTGTTGTGTAGATATTGCAGCAGGATCCCCAGGACCCAGAGGCATCAAGTCAGCATGGAATCTCAGAAGTTCCCTCTGACAGGAGCTCACAGCCAGAGCTGTGTCAGGACTTGATGGCCATGAGAAGTGACAGTCATTTCTGCACGTCATGGAGAGCTGATCAACCAGCTCCACTTCATTACAGTGCAACCTTGCAGTGGCATTCATTATCAGAACAGAAGGGAAACCCTGCCTAATGGCAAACACAATACCTGGAGAAAGAAGAAATTTTAAGAAGAGCGCAGTAAAGACAAAAAAAAAATCTTTTGTTAAAGGACTCAAATTTGAAAAGTCGTTTTCAAACGGATGGAACAGCAGCGTCTAGAAAGTAATTAAAATTCAACACAAAACAAAATTCTTGTTGAGGTGGAGGAAAACCTTCTTACACAGGAATTCTTTAAACCTGTAAAATGTTAGCCTGACAGGCAGGAATTGGCTCCTGCCTTCTTATATGTAGGAGACACGCGAGCCACCATTTCTTCACCCGCACCTTTGGTAAATTAGACCACATCAAGTGTCTCCTGTAATCACTTTTGTGATAGCCCAATATCCCCTCTGTGATGGCCATTTTCATCTTTGTTTTCTTACTCTCATTCAATCAAGTTTTTCCATTGTCTGCATCATCCTCCCCCAGTACTGGTTTAATAATAAATAAAGAAAAATATAAAGAAATTCAGTAGTTAATGGCCATGTCCACAGGAAAATGAGTATACTATTTGATTTCCTTATCAACATTTAAAAAATAGAACACAGAAAATATTTACTTTTTTTCTGGTCTCTAGGCCAACCTTTACAGACTAAACACTTTTACCATTAATTCATCTCTCACTTCAAGATCTACCAAGCTCAGGAAGAAAAACTAAATCAAGTTTCCAGAAAACGTTCAAAACATCAAAAAAGGATCATTAAAAATTAAACACACTTACTAACTGTACCATGCTATAAATATTAAATTGGTCTAAATATAATATATTTATTGACCAGAATTTTTAAAGCTGGATTTTTTTTTTAAATCTAGTGAGAGTGCACATACTAGAACAGGATGTACTTAGTATTAAGCAACCCTATATCAGATCAAAGGATTTCAGAGCCATTTCTAGCCAGAGAATGACATTATTTATACTACTGTCTCCACTGAGGATAAATCCATTTCTTGTTTGAAAAGGTTAGGCAATAAAGGGAGATTTATAAAACTAGTACAAATAATTGGTTTCCTTTTCCTTATCCCCTGTTGGCTGCAGTACTCACTGGATAACCTTAAACCTCCACCCAGTCTGAAGCAAAATATTTTTACTGAGATTTTACCGTACTGTTTTCCTAAAAGATCTACATAATTATCATTATGTTTCTACTGAATCAAACCCCTATTTTAAAGGGAGGTACATCTACATATACTTTTTCACATTGTCCCAAAGTTCTGATTATATAAAACCATTTTTTCACTAAGTCACCTGTACTATTTCACTCCTTTGTGGAAAATAACAGCTACAAATATTCAGGAGACAAAAGATGGGGAGATATTTCTAGTTTATAAACAGTAATATTAGGAATTTATTTAAAAGAGAGTGAAATGCTGTAAAAAATAAGAAGGTAAACAGTGACCTTAATGTCTGAAATCTGTAAAGTGATACTAGGTTTTATTATGGTTTACTTTTAATTTTAGTTCTTGCTTAATATTGGTGTTAAGTCAATTTTAAAAAATAATGAAAATATTTAATTTACTAGCTAGGGGTAGCCCACTGGGAAAAAAAAAAAAAAAGGTTTGACATGCTGTGGCAGTCATTAAGAAAATTTCTGAATTACATTTGTAAATCAAGAGTTCCAAGACTTTACTGCATTTCACACAATGTCATTGATATTACCACCAACAGGTAAAACCTATTTTTAAAAGCATGTCAGACTTGCTGATAACTATCACCAAGTACACTACATGAATAAAATCACTGAAAATGGCTTTTAAATAAATATGAAGAGATGAGACTGAATGAAATCTTAGGTATCTTATGTTCTAGTTATCCATAATGGAGG
>WAAE01006458.1:0-46246 GCA_013400495.1 Nicator chloris | reverse complement strand
TTTTATAACTTCTGAGAAACACATGCATTCAGAATAAAGAAGAATGGTTGTGGAATTATGAGATTTCACTCACTGAATATCCTTTATTCAGTGATTTCAGTCAAAAACTCAAACCAAACCAAAAGAAAAAACAGTCACAAAAATCTGCAAACAAATTCTGAATGACAACCCTATCCCAACTCCCCAAATGTATGAATTTATACAATACTTGGTTACTGTATGTCAGTCTCATATATATTAAACTGCAAATGTGGGGAAGCTTCCTCTGCAGGTACAAACAGCAATAGAATGCAGGAGGGAATTAGTAAAGCTTGTTCTCAATGCCCATACTGTCTGTATATGTGTGATATCATAAAACATGTTCACAAACATTTCGAGTGTTTAACTCCAATGTCTATCCTAGACTATTTAATATGCTCATTTAAATATTGGAAATCCATCTTAAGTATTGTTTACCAGATTTTTTTTATTAATTTAGCAGATATAAAATGAATTAAACCGGAACAATTTAGTGAAAATCAGAGCTGTTATACAGATCTTGCTCAGAATACCTCACATTGTAAACATCTGCCTGGCACAGGCTAATGGATCTGTTTTAAGCAGAACTAATTAACAGACAGAGCAGGAAAGCTCTCTTAGAGAGGGTAAGGGAATGGCAGACAGAAAGTTTCATCTACAGTAGTTGACTTACACACTCAAAATTCTGTGTTAAGTCTAATAAAGGATGCAGACACCAAAAAAATGTGGCAGTGAAAGTACTCTTTGAAAGACAAATGGGTATGTATGACCTGTTAAATGATCTCATATCTAAAGCATACAAACAGAAACTAAGAGCTGAAGTAAATCAGATCTTTCATCTGGATGAAAGATTTCAAAACCACATATCAGGAGAGCAACTTTGCAATGAGATATGGGTGAGGGAACTTCCAAGTTTTATGCTCTGGTAATGTCAGGAAAGGATTGCAGTTTCATGTGGAGAGAAGAAGAGCAAAAGAATTAAAGTACTGAATCTTAACTTTGGATCCCATATATCTGCATTTTCTAACGTGAAATACTCAATGTGCATAAACCACTTTTGTTTCCAAAATTATGTTTCAGGAATGAGTATCTTTGAACCAAATATTATAAACACTGGATTCAAAAATTAAAATTTCCTCCCAATGCATTTTGCTACAGTGTTTGACCATATGCACAAAAAATGTTAGTTTGCAGTCTAGCATGAACATAAACAAATGATGGCTTCACTTTTCCTTGATGTATTTGCCTGAAAAGTTCTGCAGTTGCTATGCAGCCTTTTTCTAAGAGGTAGAAGATACAGATTTAGCATGCCTCAAGCTGAGGAAAAATTTAAACCTTTCCTTCCATTTCTTAGGGAAACATTCTAAACTAGTATTAGGCAACATCACCACTATTTTTGAACAGAAGTCTGGTCTTGCCAGAGGGGGTCTGGGAAATTATTACTCTCAGGAACCTTCAATTAAAAAATGTCTCTAATTAATTTAGGGAGAAATTAGACAAAACACTCTTCAAAGCAGAGCAATCTTGGGTACAGATCCTGAAACTCTGTCTATGTCTCCTTTAAAAATTTAAGTCCTTTTCTTCTTATACACATCCCTCTTCAACAATACAAGCTCCCTAAGATATTTTCAGACTCCCTCTTCCCTGTCCTTATTCATTCCGCACTGTTAGAGGAGTACATTGATCCAGGAAAACTTTCTTCTTAAGGAAATATCTGTATAAAGACATTTCCAGCAAACAAAGGAGTTGCGTTCTTTTTTTTTTTTTGTCAGAAAGCATTATCTTAATTATATATCTTTATCTTAATTCTATAAATGGGCTCAGAACAAGACAGCCAGAGAACAAGTTTTAGAAAAGCCAAGGAATTAATGTAGTTTCTTTCTCATGCGTTGCTCCAAAGATCCACTTTGTCCTGCTTAATACTTTTTTCCTTCTTGACCCCTAAAAGTGAAACTGTCCAGAACAAAAGTATTAGTCTTGGAATGATGCCTATGTATATTGTCAATAATTGCAGGAATTAATGAGAATTTCTAAGTATTGTTGCCATTGAATAAATTGACATCATTATCTTTGTTTTACAAGGGGAAATTTCTTTCATCAGTATCTGAGTTCTTGCTTGCCTCACGCTGCTGCCTCGGGTATTGGTGCTGGACAGAGGCTTGGCCATGGAGTGCACTGAAGGCCAAAATAAAAAGAAAAACAAAAGAAGAAAAAGACCCACCCCAGTCCCTCTAGAAATCCATTGAAATTGAAACAGATTATGAAGCTTTGTTTTTGCAGAGTTGGCAGAAGTGCAGCTGGTTCAGCCAGGGAACAGAGGTAGCTGTGCTGACCTCTGGTGTAATGTCTCGTCTGCAAGAGGAGGAAGGGGACAGTACTTGGGAGAACCAGTCCACTTTGTGAGACATACTAACAGTTGATTTAATCTTGCCCTACTTTGTTCAAACTGGTTGCATAACTCAGGATAGCATCAGACATTTTGGCTGACAAGGCCAGGTTTATTGCAGGGGACGCTTGAGATACCTTTGCACCAAGAGCATGTGCCTACCCAGGATTTGCTGGGCTTCCCAGCTGCATCTTGGCTACACAACAGAATGTGTCCCACAGCTGGGAGACATCATAAAAAAGCATAATCAGGCCAAGATACATGAGAAAGAGTTTTTCCCAGCTCTCAGGTAATAACTAGAGCAGTGGTGTTGATGAAAGCACTGCATTGCTTTAGAAGTTGCTTCAATAGCAAGCCATTTGGCAAGGCAGAGGGGTAGATTCTGTGTGAGCAGCACTGTCAGTGTCTCTGTACCCACCAGGAGCCCAGGCCCTCCAACCAGGACTTAAGCACTTAAGACTGATTCAACACCTTCTGTAGGTCACCACTCACGCAGAGATGATGCCTCTGTTCAGACTAAAAGGATTATGTTTTACCCCACACTCTGCCACAGAGTAGATGTTGGCAAAAAATTGACTTTTTGTGCCTTGCCATACTCTTAAGAATCAAAGAGAAAATAAGTCTAAATATGAGTTTGTAACACAGTCTTGTGATTTTTCACATCTTACGTGTGAATTATGCACTTTATAAGGAGTGATGGGCTTATCATCTTCTTTAGCTGATTTTAAAGTTACTTTGTCATCAGGAGGGTAGGTCAAGGCCAGGTAAATGTTTACAGACGTAACTGCATTGCCTAGAGATCAGAGATCAGTGCTAGGGAATGCTGCTGCCAGCTCAGTGAAAGCCCACTGCTTGTATTCATCTCATTAGCAACTTCTGTAAAGTCTTAGCTACTCCAGGGAAATGGGAAAATGCCATCTCCCCCCCAGCATGCAGTTATTTAAATGCTCCACTGTCAACCAGTATTATACTGCTTTTATGTTTTCTCCATTAGACAGCTGCTGGATCTGCCTTTATGGGAAAGCCACCCTTGAAGTCACTTGACCTCTTGTTGCCTCAGTCAACACAGATGGAACATTGAATAAAACCAGGATGTTGCTAGAAATCATATGACTCATTTGAACCAGGGAGGGAAGGAATTTTTGGGAATTTTTATTTTTTCTCCTTGGGCAAATAAGAGTTTGGCTTATCTAATTACATGCAAAGGTACACAGATTCTGTTTTGCAAGAATGTATTTTCACAGTCCAGCAGTTGTCTTTAAAAAGTCAACAGTTTTATAGGAAAAAGCAGCATACATTTTGATTTGAAGCAATACCCTGTACTTCTATTCAGATCATTGGATCACAGGATCACTGCATGGGAAGTATTGGCATATAGAGGATATCTGAATATCAAGACTTATAAGTCTATTCAGAAGTATAACTGAATTCTTGTTACATATAAAACAATTTAATAAATGGAAAATACAATTTTTTCTTAGAGTCAAGATGCCACAACCTACAGTGATGACTTTTTTGCTATCATGATCCAGCAGCCTCCCCAAAGAGCTGCCAGCAATTGCCTGGAGGTCATGAGCTTGTTTCCTTCCCTTTTTTTCTGGCCTTCTGCCAAAGCAGACTTGTTCAGACATCAGAACCAGCTCTACTTGCTGCTTCAATATACCAACAATACCTAATCATCCTGCTCTGCCAAATCATGGAGTGGATTTACTAAAGTACCATGGGAAGTAGGACTAAAGATACAATGCTGTAATGAAATTCATTCAGATCAAAAGCCCTGGCAACACAGGTGGAAGCGGTAAAGCTTGAAACCTCAAACTGGAAAAATGAGCACATTATCTATTAATCCATCAGATGGACAGTTTATAACTATTTTTCTCTCATCTTTTTGATTTATATCACTTAGACATTACAATATAAAGTACTTTACTGCAAAGAAGAGGCATTTGAATATTCAATTTATGTGAAACTGTCAAATGGTGAGCAATTACAGGAGGCTGACTCTTGCATTTAGAGGTTTGCAATGCAGACAGAGAAATTTTGGAGGAGTATAACAGGAATTCTGGTACATTGTCAATGTTATGTATCTAGACACAAAATATCTCTGCTTGCAAGCAAAGATCAAAGAGGTTTTGATTGGAATGCAACATTCTACTATTCTTCATTAGTGTGGCACACTGCTAAGCAGTGCATGGTCAGAAGTTTCCCTCTCAGGATGCCACAAGCTCTTTCTTTAACTTTGGCCAAGGGAGCCTTCACCTCATCGCTCCTTGTATTTTCATTTAGCTTTCACATTTGATTTCAAGATTAGCAATGGTTACATTGAAACCAAGACTTTTTACAGCTTCACATGACTTTTGGGACCACCAATACATTATGAAAGGTTTGTGACCTTAATGGGTCCATTGATGGCCCAAGTCTGCACTATCTTCTAAACAGGAAAAGATTGAATGAGGATGATCTCAGGATACCAAAATGTCTCTGAGGCAGTGGGACTCTTAAAATTCTGACATCCATTTATTGGGAGAAATAAACTCTGTACTAATGGTAGTAAAATAAATGTCTGCACACACAGTATGAGAAAATTACATATACTGTATGACTTGAAAGCTCACAAAAGCAGCACAGAAGAAACAGATGCATCGGTAAATCAGGAAATAAAGGGCAAGAGTCAGTTCTAGAGGACAGGATGCACAGTTAAAAGACATGGTTGGAAGCCCAAATTATAAGGGAAAGCCTTTGTAGAAAGGGTTACATTAGTTAGCATGGCTATAAAGTAGGAGCCGTGTTCAGTCTTGGGGTATACAGGTTTCTGCTGACAGAAGGTGTTGATGGTGTCACCAAGAAGGGACCAGCCCGCTAAGAGGAACAAAGAACAGGCAGCTGGTGCACACTCCAGGTTCACACCACAAGCTCCGGAGTCGTGGGAAGCATTTTAATCTCTCCAAACTCCTTCAGGGAAGGTGTAACTCAAGATGGAGCTGTGCCTAAGCACAACAATTAATCTCTGTCTTAACATGACAGATACTCTTTAAGTTAAACATACAACACAAATTGTATGGCTGCTTGTTATTTACAGTGTACTTCCCTGAATCCCAGCTTGTGTCCTGTTAAGTACCCTATTCATAAGGCAAATAAAGTTATACTGACTATGACCACGTGTTTGTTTCATAACCCTTTTGTTGCCTTTTGTGAAGCGCTGGTAGGACTGTGTAATCCAGAGACCTCCCTCTTGACCTACTTCAGTGATAACTGCTTTTTGTTCCATCCTTTGATAAATGTTATTTCACATCTGGGAGACAGTCCCAGATATTTTAATATCTGTAACAGATGTTTTGTGTATAATTTAAAAATAGTTCTTAAGTGAAAGTTTAAAGAGCTGCTGCATATTACTTTTATTGTTGTTCTTATTTAAAACAAATAATTTGTAAGTTTGCTTCCTCCACCATTACAGGAATAGAAAAGTACAATAAAATTTATTTAAGTACAAAAGAGTTTACTAGCCAGCAAAAGTAATTTTAACGACTTTTTTTGAATACCACTATTATTAATCATCAACGTAAAATCCTGCTGCAAAACTGCACCCCACACACATATTAGAAGTAATTATCTCACACTGAATCTCCTTGTAAGTTATAAAAAGCATTGTACTCCTCACAATCTGTAGGTAACCAAAAGTAATTGTTTCAGAAGTGGCTTAAACTCTGATGTTAATGCTGTTACAGGGATATTTTGTGTGCAGACATGCACTCTCTAGGCATAAAAACTCCTGTAGATTGCACCCTCCATTCTCTTTTATTGATATTGTCTCTCACTAACATTTAAATCTTTGTTTTGATTTTGCTTCAATTCCTCTCAAGGTGTAACAGAAATCAATGCAGCAGAAGATGTCAGTGGGCTTTTCTGTTTGAAGTCTCAAGGAAAGGGTAAGTATGAGAACAGCAGTATTATGACAGACCTATTTGCTCTCCATAAACCACAGCTGGATCACACTAATCAGTGGCTCTGTTGCTTCTGCTCTGGCTTTTGAAAAGAGTTTCCATCCTCAGTGTGCTATAGATGACAGACATTTTGAGTGAACTCTTGAGGAAACTCATTCTCGCCCAATAGTGTAAGAGTTAAGAAAAAATCCTCTCTCCATGTTAGAAGTGGCTAAACTTTGTTACCTAAATACCAAATTGATTTGTTCCCTTTATCTGCATCTCTGTCTCCACCCAAACATATGTCTGCAGAAACTTCTGGTTCATAAAGTTGAAGGATTGTTCACTGAATTAACCAAAGTGATTCTGAACTTTATTGCTAATGGGACTGAAATATTCACAATCCAAATATTGACTTCCTCAAAAAGAATAAGAAGAAAAGAAAAAATATTCTTAAATTTGCAACAACAGCATGAATATATGCTGGGAAGTTTATTACACTATAAACTGCTGTTTTAAAAGTTTTCTTTGGAACTTTCTTTTTTAAAGTTATAAAATAAATTAATGAAAAAAATAAACAGAGTGATTCATATGTTCATGTGAACTCTGCTAAGCTACTTATAAGTGAATGAGGATTAGTGGTTTGTAAGAAGTCTCTGCTTTCCTAACTATGAAATTTTGGTGTTTGACGGAAGAGTCTGATCGAAAATAATGACCTCATCCACTGATTTACAATTGACCATTCTGTTATTAGGGGTATAAAGAGACTTTCTGCTAATTATAGCTTATTTGGGCTCATTAGGTAGAGACTGACATTTCTCATAATAAAAAAAGGGTATGCTGGAGACATGTATGTCTCAGCTATAGTCTGGAATTCTGGTATCATTTGAGGACTGCAATTTTGAAAAAATAACTGCAGACCTCATGGGCTGCAAAGAGGAGGAAGCAGACAGAATAAAGGCTGGGCACTGTGCCACAGTAAATACAGAAGTGTTTGCCATCCATCACACCACTGGTCTGGGCAGTACCCAGAGATATGTCTACAGGCCGAACTCAAAACCAGGTTTTGTGGCTCTCAAAAACAATTAACTGAAACAAGTATTTTTTTAACCCTTTATTGCTTATGGATCTTACATGAAATGTGTCTGTATATTAACGAAATCACATGTACTGACTGATATTCATGTGAACTAAAGAAATTAGAGTGTAGAAAACATTCAGATTAAGAGCTATAGTGCTGAAAAGTGTTTCTTCCTATATGTGGGAAGACAGAAAGAGTTAAAAAGGCAGAATTTGATCCTGAAATATTGCAAAGAGCCTTCTATAACCTATTATAAAAATGGCGTGAGGGTTTTTTTTTAATCTTTGGTTTTCACAGGTTTTTTGACACACTTCCAAAAGTTCTGAAAGCCCAGTGAAGTCAATGGAGTTTCTCAGTTATAACAGATATTGAAAATATATGTTTTTGAGCTTGGTCATGATTTCCCTTTTGAGAGTAAACATAGACAACCATGATTATGAAAAATTCCTGTCAAACCGTTTGTATATCCAAATATTTTTGTAATATTTGCAAACAACTCTGTGGAGTTTTGGGCCTTACTTTCTTATGATGTTGGGGAATGGTGCATACATAAGGTACAAATGTATCTCTCCTTGCATGCTTTTGAGTAAAACAATGATTAACCACACATTCCTTTTCCTAACTATGTAGAAAGAAAATCTTGGCAGATTTCCCACCTTCAAGCATTTGTATGTCTCAGTGGAGGCATGCGGTCTGAGAGTGCCTTTTAATATTAATATAAGCCTTGCCATAGCAATATGAGTGTTGCCACAAAAAGGCCACTAAATCACTTAGAAAAATAATTGGAATTACTGTGGGGAAAATTACAGGTTAAGACCAGCTTCCCAAAACTGTTGTAACACAAGTTACAGTTGCAGTCTCACACTCTGGATCAGTTTTGCGTTCTCTGTCCAGTTACAAGGAAACATGGCTTGATTTTTCATTAGATATAAATAGCAAGAAGTAAGAAAACACAGGACTCTAGCTTTAGTTGTCAGTAATTTGCAGCACAAAGGAGTGATTTATACTGAATACAGTTAATCAACAAGGTTTGTAGGCCCAGACCCTCAGGAGGTGTTCTTTTCCATCATGGCAGCTCCCAGGAAAGCTTCTGTAAGGGTGGTAAACCTCCTCCAAGAGTTCAGGGCTTTGGTGAAGGAAGGGAAGAAAGAACTCAGCCCCCAGAGTGACTTTAGTCAGGTGCAGAAACCAACTGGTTGCAACTGTCAGTGCTTTAGGCTGCTCCATCTGATACACTGCAGGACACAGAAGACAGAATCCATAATAAATGAAATGAAATTGTGCACCAACAAATCTACCAGTGCAGAGCTGAGATCTGAGGCAGGCAACAGACAGTTCTTGAAACTTAAAGTGTACCTGACTTTCTCCTCACATGAAAGCAGGGGACTGATCTTCTCCTATGTGAATCTGGCCATCATTTCCATTACAAAAGCATCAATTATAGTGGAAAAGGATAGCACAGGTACATAACAAACAGTAAACATATTTCTTCTATTCTATCCCTTCACTTACTGTCCTGTAAGTCACTGGCACAAAATTTTCCACTGGAAAAGTTAGTTAATAGGCAAACTCCTTCACCTGAAGAAAACAACACTGAAATCTTCCAAAGCCATTCTAACAACTCCTACACACTCTGTGATTCCTGAGTTCAGGCTAGAAGACAGACAGAAATATGATGAGAAACCATCTCTGGTTAGGCCACACTGTCCTCCCTTCCTCAGACCACAGTGTCACTCCACCAGCTAAAGTAATTTGCAAAGGAATATTCACTGTGTTTTTGTCTTAAGTTTGATCATATATTAAAAACAAGAACAGAGGAGATATAAAAACCCACAATGCCACTCCAGCTGTACTCTGAGTTCTTCTGCTCTGAGGAAACAAGTCTTTTAATGCTTTTTTTGAGAGAACTCTAAAGAAGAATGAACAAACTTCTGTTTTTAAATTAGATGCACCATACAATGTAGCTCTTTTTTTCAAGATTTGTAAACCCAAATACCTTCATAAAGAGAGAAAAAAAATTCCAGGCTTTTTATGTACAGAGAGTAAGTTTAGATCAGTTATTAAAAAAAAATTCTTCACTATGAGTATGGTAAGGTATGAGCTGGTTGCCCAGAGAAGCTGTGGATGCCCCAACCCTAGAAGTGCTCAAGGCCAGGTTGGATGGGCTTTGAGCAACCTGGTCTGGTTGAAGGTGCCCCTGCTCACAGCAGAGGGGTTGAACTCAATGATTTTCAAGGTCCCCTTCCAAATCAAACCATTCCATGATTCTGTGAATCAGAGAGTCTGTCCCCATTGCTACAGTCAACACTATGGATGAGCCAATTATAAAAGCATTATTATCCAAGAGAAAATGTGGAGACCTCTCCTTTCAAGGGACCTTGGTGTTGCAAATTGTCCTAAAATGACCCTCAAATAACTAAAGGAAGGCATAATCCTGAATCTGCTACAACATATAATCAAAGAATCACAGAATAAATTAGGCTGGAGAAGATCTCTAATATCGTGCCCAATCTATGACTGAACACCACCATGCCCACTAGACCATGGCACTGAGTGCCACATCCAGTCTTTCCTTAAACATTTCTAGGGATGGTGACTCCACCTCCTCCCTGGGCAGCCCATTCCAGTGTCCAATCACTCTTTCTGTGAGGAAATTCTCCCCAATATCCAACCAAAACCTCCTCTGGCACAACCTAATGTCCTCTTGTCCTGTTGTTGCTTACCTGAGAGAATAGATCAACCCCCACCTGGCAGGTGGGGCAGTTGTAGAAAGTGATAAGGTCACTCCTGAGCCTCCTTTTCTCCAGGCTAAACAACCCAAATGCTCTCAGCTGCTGTCCATCAGACTTGTGCTTCAGACCTTCCCCAGCTTCATTGCCCTTGTCTGGACATGCTTCAGCACCTCAATGTTCTGCCTGAGCTGAGGGCTCAGAAGTAGATTCAGCACTCAAGGTGCGGCCTCACCAGTGCCAAGTACAGGGGAAGAATTACTTTCCTGGTCCTGCTGGCCACACTATTCCTGGTACAAGTCAGGATGAGATTTGCCATCCTGACCACCTGGGCACATGCTGGCCCATGTTCAGCTTCTCTCTACCGGCATCCCCAGGTCCCTCTTCACTGAGCCACTTTCCAGCCACTCTGCCCCCAGACTATAGTGCTGCAGGGGGTTATTGTGTCTCAAAGTTTTGTCCTGAAAAACAAGCAAGCTAGAAAATTACTGAGTGGTGATGCTATTAAGGATGCCAAATGAATTATGCAAAAGAATTATTTAAAACACACACATCCCCACTGTGTATATATGGCAATGGGGATTTTAACGAAGTAGTTTAATTCCTTCCAAGACCTGATGACTTGACAAGTGTCTAGGATGGCAATGAAACAGCTCTGCTGAAGTCCAGATCCTCCAATATCCTTTATTTAAAACACTAGAGGCACAGAGCCACCTGTGTGCTCCTGCTTCCAGTGAGCTGGGAAATATACAGAAGTATCCCACATAGGCACTGTGGTCCTAAGGAGTACAGAAAAAAAAAACAAGCAGAAAAATCAATTCTGTCTTGACTAGCATTTAAACAGTTTAGAGTAAAAACACTGGGGATCACACATTCAAGACACAGAAGAAACTAATTTTTATAAACCTACTTACCATCCATCCTGAGCATAGGACAAGGCAAGGGTGGTCTGGGGTCTTATCTTGAGGCATATGCAGATAACAGCCGGATTGTTGTCACAAAGATAGCCCTTAAGTCTATTTCCTAACTTCTGAATTATCTAGTTTTTAATATTGTGGTTTTTCAAGATAGGCTGTGTGTTTATAGTTTTATTATAGAGAAGCCAAAGAATTCAAATGAGCAGATCCAGCCTTTCTATAAACCTGTTGAGAATTTTTCTCTTCACTAAAATGCACAAGAGTCTTTGCCATGGTTTCTTTTAGGTTCAGTGTTAATTTCTCACTAGAGAACATGACTCTAAATCAAGATGTCTTTTTCTGCTACATATTCAAGGTGGGAAAGTTTGGAGAGATTGATTAAACTTATCTTTCTGTTCATTCACTTTGTACTCCGTGACTTGCCTTTGATACTTACAATTTCCAGAGCCTAAGTTTTTGCATATTTCAGTCTAAATCCTGACATCATAAAATTAGTGTGTAACTCATGACTAAGCATGTTACAGAAATATCTTGGTTTGCCCTCCATCTCAACTGCTTTTAGGACTGTAGGTGATTCTTTTCAAACAAAGCACACTGATTCAAGTCCATGACTTCCTCTGTCATTCACCACTGAGAAATCAATGCTGGGAGGGACAGGGTGGGATATCCAGCTAGAGATCTTTCCTCTGTCTGATTTGTGTATAGGGTTTAAACCTAGGTCATCTAACCTTTGCAAAGCAAAGCTAGAGGTGTTCAGTTCTGATATCCTTTCTGTCTTTCTTGTCCTACTGCGCAAAAATACTTAATTATTCATTGAGCTTAGACAGAGTGTTAAAATTACTATATTTAGATCACAATTTCTGCTCATACAGATACTAATGTGTGTGTCAAGTGGATCACCTTCAACAAACACAGACTTTACTCAGCTTATTTCAAGTGTAAGGCAGCACTGTTGGGAGAAAAGCAATTTTATTTCAAGGCCTTGCTCTAAATCAAATTTATGAGGACTTGAATTTTAGGATTCACTGCTTTGAATTCAGCTGGGATAACAGACTTCCTCTTTTGGCTTTTGTTAACATCACTTTTGAATCTACCCTACTTCTGGAATTGATTTGTAGCTGTGAAGTATATGTTAACAGAATCCTCTGCCCCTCTATTCAAAAATCGGCAGAAGAACTACCTTTTAAGAAAGAGCTAAACCCTGCTCTTGCCTGGGGATCCCCTGTTGGCCAACTTGTTACCTCACATACATCTGGGTGTTTTTTCTGAGCCTCCTGGCTTCAGATATTTAAATGCGCTCTGTCATTTGCCTGGCACTAATTTGGCTGTCGAGAATTGCCTATTTCTGCAGCAGGGGTCCATTTCAGTGTGTGCTCAGACCAAACAGGAGGGAGGGTGATGGCTCTAAGGGCTCGTTGAAGGTTGTGGGGACAGCAAGGGTGACAGTGCCTGCTTGGTGGGGTGGAGAGCCTGGAGACACTGGGAAAGTTCCTGTGGGCCCCAGGTCAGGGTGGGGCACAGCCCACCTCTCTCTGTGACACCACCTGGGGCAGAACCCAGCCTTGAAACTTCAGGCACTGGTGCAAAAGCCAAGGAGAAAACATATGGAAAGAATGAAACCAGGGAACCTTATAAAAAAGACTGCATTTAGAAAGGTGAAAAACATGGAGAGCAACCTGAGATGCTTTGCCTGAAGTGGAGGCTGTGGAAATGGCCAGTCTTCTGTGCAAATAGAAATCCTTGGCAAAGATTTGAGGTATGAGGTAATTGCCGCGATGTTATGGTTAACCGGTATCAGATTGGTACACTTGCAATATTCTCATTTTAGAAGGCTGGATTTTAAGAAATGGAGTAAGACTTCAAGGATTTCTTGCACTTGATAAATCTAGTGAAAATAATTCGGACTCCTCAGACCTGTTATTCACAGTTTCCTCTCCTGTTCCTATCCCTTCACATTCCCATAACAAACTATGGTCTCCTAAATAATTTTCCATATGAAACCTTCAACTCAGCCCAAGTAAACTCTGTCAGGATGTTATGTCCCTGTTTCACTTCTCATTCCCTTTATTTGAGGAGTGAGAGGAATGTGTCTCGTGTCTTGCCCCAGGGAAGCTCCCTACCACAGTACAGCAGAAAGACACCAGTACACCTGACCCAGTGCAATAAACTTCTCCTCAAAACAATTTGCTGACCCATCTTTTATGGTGATCACTGGCAAAATAAGGGATGGCAAAGGTAGTGTGCTGTCCATGGCACATCTGCAAGCACAGCCATTTCCTGTGCCCATGAGTTTTTTTTTTCTGTGTGGATACTACGAATATGGGTGAGGAAGTGTCTTTCTTTGAATGTGATTGTTGGTCATCCTTCAAAGCATAAAAATGTTTTGGGATGGAGTGAATTGTAAGCATACAATTAACTGAATTATTTTTTGCAGCTGAGTTGCTGGTGGGGTTTTATCCATGCTTATATTGCACAGACTTTCATTATTTTACTTCCTGGTTTATGTTTGCTTTGTGATCTGTAAATATATCACAAGGAAGGAAGACTATTGCCAAGGGATACATTGAACTAACATTTTCTAATTAATAAATTAAGAATCAATAGCAGGTTGCATCTAATCTTTCTGAGAATCTGACTTGGAACTTTTAAAGTTGGTAAATGTACAACATCAGTGAGCAATGCTAACAATGATTCATTCTCCTCAAATAAATCCTGTTTCTCTTCCATAGGCAAATGTAAGAACTTTGCTTATATAATAACTAAGAGAAATTATTTATGAAGAAAAGATTATTTTTGATAAAATACCACACACAGATTAAACAAATGAACTCATAAATGAACATATGTTAAAGAAAATGCAGATAAATTACACACTCCACCCCCACTTCCCCAAACTATTAAAACTGATAATACCTTGTTCAGACCAAAATATATTTCAGCTCTATTCTGTAAGAGACTTTAAAAAAAAAGGGAGCGTCAACATTCAGCTTTCAGCTGTTGCACCTGAAATTCAGAAAAAATATTTTGCTATTATCTGTACCTGTCTGAACTTGCTGTACTTGCTACTCCAGGGCTACATTCCACACTAGTATGTCTGATGTCTCTGCTCTGAAACAACCAGCCTGTGTTGTGGGAAATAAACAGGTCGGTGGCACACCTACTTAATTTTTTTGTTATGCCTGCATTATCAGAAAAGGAATGTACACATTACAACCTCTCCTGTTCTATGTTGATGTAGAGTGACTGTGGAATTCTTTTTGGATTAGTCTGCAATCTGCAAGGACAAGCAATTACAGTAGGTATAAAAGACAACCTATCAAACTTCAAGCACTGAAGGCTTACATGATAGCCATACTCTGTAACTAAAGCCATATCAAATGTTTCAAAGACCCTTTCACAGGGTTCCCCACCAGTATAAAAAATGTAAGAAATAATGTCATCAGATGACATGTCATAGACATGTTTTTAGCAGGACTGGGCACTGAAAAGCATGAATGATAATGGTTTATGAGACCCAAAATAACTCTTCAATTAAAAGCACAGTGGATATTCTATTTATTCCATCAAACTAAAACAAAAATGTTTGCTTCAATAATATAATTAAAAACATTAAAAAAAAAAGCAAAGTAGCAATCTAAAATGAATGCAAGCCATCTTTGGTTCTCAGTTGGACCGTTTAATTCTGATCTAAATTATACTGGGGCACTTATTTCTATACACTCTAGTGGTTTTTTCAATTTATTAAAAGTAGTCATTAATAATCCCTTTATGTGGGCCTGATATTTCTGAGTCTGAGAGATTTTAGCCTGCTAGCCTGCTAACTTTCTCCCAAGGGAGAAATTCTTAAGAAAGCTTCTTCTCAAAACAAATCTTGGCAAACAACTATCCTTTCTCAAAACAATCTTTCTCCAGGTGGTGTTTTGCTTTTCTAGTTCTCAAAACATTTTAGCTATTTCTATAATTTAACCAATGGGATTAGAGAAGTGTCGTTCCTATTCACCAATCATGTTAAGTCTGTATCGGAACACCTTATAAAAAGGTAGTAAGAATTAGACACTAAAGTTTTTTCTATGCTCTGTGCCTTCTGAAATATTTGGAGTCTCTCATCTTTTTTCGTGTCCAACAACGACACCTCTACATGTTGAAAACTGACTATTTATTCCTCCTTTATAGACAAATCCTTACTCATGATAGAACTGTACCATTTATGCTGTTGCCCCTTTGTTGAATTAATATTAACTCATTACCTTACAAATATTTCTCAAAGGGTATTCAATTATTTATAGGCTATTCTATGATTTTTCTCAACCACCTGAGAAAAAGCAATCATTCAGCAATCATATTTTTGCTATATAGTTAGGTATGTCTGATAAATTGAGCTTAATTTTCCAGGTGTTTAAGGTACAAGAGTAGTTTAAACACAGTGGACAGACACTGGGCATGCATGAGGGATCAGACTCATGTAAAATCACTTTTCTGCTGTCCTAGGGGTTGTCAGAGCCCCTTCTACAACATTTGTAACCCTTTAGAACTCGGACTAAATTACATCAGTATTTCTTCACACAGGTGTATGATTGGGACTGGCAGAGGATTGGGCACAGAGAATTGAAAGATGTTCAGACAGAGAAAAATCGAGTAAGGACAGTTTACCACATTGTCAGCAGCTGATGGAAAGCTTGATCTTGCCCAGGGAGTTCCGTGTTCCCTGCAAAGTCCAGGCATAAAAGCTAATATAATGAAAAAAACATATAATTTTCAATGACATATGATGCATAAAACACCTATTCTTGAGCCTCCATTGCATAAAATCCTAAGCTCAGCATCTTGTCCTTATCTCAGATGAATAAATGTCTGTCCTTCATTGTCTTCACATGCAGACTTCTCTCTAATGTGTTTATGAATAGCTCTTTTTTTCTCTGATAAACCTGACATTACAGGACTCTCAACTTATATTAGAAAACAAGGGTTCTTTTTGTTGAATTACTAGTAGTGAGTCTTTCAGAGTTATGTTTTTAATGAAAGTTTCCATGGATGGTGGATTTTATTTGGATGGCATTGCACTTCCATAAAAACAGTAGGTCTTTATTGTTTCCATATATACCTCTTATAGTTGTTTTTTGAGCTAGTCACAGGAAAAGCTGATGTCATGTAAAACTTCTGTGAAGGGACCCTTCCAAAAATTTTTGGATCATTATCACAGAAACAGAATCAAGAACAAAAGTTTCTGAGAGGCCAGAGGAATTTTTACCAACCCACCTTTCTCATATTGAAGTACAAGGTTCAGCTTAGCTGCTCTTGGCCATACTTACACCCACATGAGACACAGAAATACCAGTGAGTGTGGTGTTCTCTAGCCATGATTAATTTTAGACCTAGGTTTTAATTTCACCTATGGTGTCTGAAGATCTCTACACATAAAACTTCCGGTCACCTACATATGATGATTCCTGCTACAATGTGTAGCACCAACATAACAGATACCTAAGTCCTATTAACTTCCTATTCCCTTGGCTAATCCCAGGATGAGTCTTTGTAGCTTTGGTTGAACACTAAATGGGTATGACCTCAAACTCCATGTATCTGGAGAAGATATCAAAATGTTTTCCAAAGTTTCTGAAGATATTAAAACGGCTGCATGAAAAAAACTTGATGTTGTTAGGCAAGGAAAAGAATCGTCACAAGGTGAAATGAGTGACATGAATGAGGCAAGAAGAAATGCTAAGTATACCTTTTCCATATCCTTGAGAGGATGGCATATACACAAATAAATATATGTATATTTCAGCAGGAGTACTCATGGTACTTTGCAGAGATGAGAGCTCCTAGAGAATTTACCATTTAAGGTTATTTGTCATTGCTTTACATGAAACTACTAAACTTGGCAGGATCCATATTCTTTTCTAATATTATGAGGGATAAAATAAGCAGCCAGGGATCCCATAGACTGAGTAATGCTAAAAGAAGGTGTTTTATACTGTAAATCTGGCACCCTCCACTTCTGAATCTGGACGCATCTGGTCTCAAGATGGCCTGGAGTGGAAGTGGACATCATGGTAATGTAAAAAATTCCTCTATCTCAGCTTGAGAACTTGGCTGCTCCCAAGCTGCAGGTGGTCCTCTGCTGGGGACACTGTCTCTTGCCAAGACCCCTTAGCTGAGATGGGAGAAAGGAAAGCTTCAGAGTTTCCTGGTTTTTTGAACTGAAGTGTCAATGACCATTATTTATTAACTGACAAAGGGGCCTTTTTCTCCTCTCTTTTAATTAGAAACTACAACAACTTGCTTTTCAAAGCTGAAAATACTTGAAATGATCCCAAGTAATATTCCAAAACCACTAGCCTAAAACTGGCAGTTAGAAACCTAATGAAATCTGATCGACTGGCTGAGCCTTCCTTTTCCTACACACATACTCACTTGCACACACGTGCTCCCCTTGCCCCAAAAACACAAAAAAAGATCCCAGACAAGGCAAGCGCATTCCTTTTTAACAGTCATCTAAATTTGGCACACATTTAGGGGACATTTTGGGATCTATCCATGAGAGATAACAGTGTTTTGGGAGGCAAAATCTCCTTCATGAAACCTCCCAGAGCAGAGTGAAAAAAAAGTACATTCATTTCACAGGTTATATTTAATTTCATTCCAGGCTTATCACAGGGCTTTATAATCCTCTTCTGTGCAGAATATCTTCATGGTTTGAACTCCTCTTTAGCAGGGTAGATTTAGCATTTGCAGTGGGAGGGGGGAAAATCTAAATGAAGCTGTGCTGAGTTGCAGCAGCTGCTCCACCACAGGCTCTCTTCTTCCCCATTTAGCATGATCTCTATTCCAGCTCAGGCCTCTGCAGCACACACAAACACACACACCAGCTCACAAGATGTGAGGGTTTTGTCTTTTAATGGCAGAGTTTGACAGGCTGCTTGCTGCTGAGGTTCAGCCAGATACAGCTGGTCAAAGCAATGCTGCTCATTTACATCTGTCTCACATGCACTGAATTCTGTCAGGGTTTATTTGTCATGGATGGACTTAATTGTGAAATGCTCAAAACTGGGAGAATATGGAAGATACAACATAAAACAAGCATCTCTTCTGTAAGAAAACTGAAATACTGATACAAAGCAGGGCTAAAGCTCAAGCAGTTTAAATATCTGAATAGGTCTCATGTGTTTGAGAGCTCTAGGATTATTTAGTCTGTCTCATTCAGTCCTCTTCCTAGTAAGTTCTTCTGTCATAGCCTGCCCATGGAAACAGCTTTTGAGTCTGTATTTGCATTGTTTTGCTTCTCAAGAGGGGCTTGAAGATTGTAATTGGACAGAAATAATCGACTATGTCACAGGTGTATAAAGAGCAACCAGTTTAGAGTTGGTGTATGACGGAAATGGTTTGAGGACTTGGGATGGGGAGTGGGCAGAAAATGGGGAAGCGGGAGACACATCAGTAGTGCAGATGTGAAGTAGGGACTTCTTAAGTTTGGCTTGAGGAAAGCCCACAATCACTTCAGGCCTATCTGGTATTACTGGCCTATGCTTCTTTTGCAGAGAAATGCCTGTCTGCACCATGCTTATTTAAACTCATCAAATCAGCTGTGTGTTGTCCACCTGTTCCTCTCCAGCAACAGCAGGATCACTTGTTAGCTGGTCGCATGCTTTCATGATGAGCCTTCATGATATATTTGCCACCAAGCGGAAACAAATTTTTAAGACTTTTCTGAAGACATTATGGTGCCCAGAAGTTTCCACAGGGAAAATATTTCATCTCTCTGGAAACATGGAAAAAACCCTCTTCTCTATAGATCTTCAGTCAATGACTGCCTCTAGGAAATGAAGGTTTGTAGGAATATAAAACTGACATGTGGCGCTTTTCATACAGTATAGAGACTTTTTTCAAAAGCACAGATATTTATGAGAAATCACATTTCATTTCCATTTGCACAAAGTTTTATCATGTGTTCTCATTGCTATGTTTGATTATGTATTTGATGTCTCTTCCCATGAAAGCAAATCTTAAAAAGAAACTTTCAAGGATAACCCTACTTGGCATAGTTGGGACATACTTTTTCCTATGCTGGCTTTTCATAGGCACAGGAACATCAGTGTTTTCAAAATATTCACAACACATATTGCATATGCAAAGAGATATAGTTAAATTTTGTTCATTCAAGTGTGACTTCAGCATTTTAAGTTAAACACGCACTTAAACTCTTTGCAAATGGTGCGTCAAACACTTGTTAAAACCTCCTTCTTTCATACCAAAGGGTCATAATAACTTGGAGTTAGTGCAGCTACTCTGAGTGCTTTGATCTATGCAACAAACTCTTCCTTGTTGTCTGCTGCCCATCTGTTCATCTCCTCGCCCCAGTTGCACTCCATGAGAGCCTGTGGGCTTTCTGAAGTCTAAATTATTTAGGTGGGATGCAGCAGAAATTCAGTCCTGATCCACCAGAAAGGCTAAAACCTCTACACTCTTGAGTCAGGAGTTAAAAACTGTATCAAACGTGAAGAGGAACAAACTGCAGCTAATTGCAGGAAACTGCTAGCAATCCATGGGAAGAGGCAGAACTCAAACAAGAAATCCCACAAATTTCAGGAACATCAGAATTCCTCATGCCCATGGTGTCTTTACAGTCTTTCTCTTTAGAATTTTTTTTCACAATCCCTTTCCCATCCTCCTCTTTACCTCCAAAATATACAAGCAGATAAATAAGCAGTGACTGACCTCTCCCTGACTTTGCTCTGCTTCCAACAGAAACATGGTGCAGGTTGATGCTTGATCAGAATTCATGATAATTGTAATCCTTTTGAAACAAATGTTTCAATGTTTTTGTCATCTGAAGCCCTAGGATAAACTTTGGAACAAGAAAATTCTGTCTATATTTGTTTGCATAATTTTCAAGATCTTTATGTCTATTTGGTTTTTATTTGCATACAGTATGGTGTTCACTACCAAATAGAGAGAGTGGAGCCTCTGTGGAGTCATAGCTATCTGTGGAAAGTCATTCAGAAATTTGGAATTCTCTTCCATGTTCAGGGAGTCAAACCCCTTCAGCAGATCAGCATCACCCTCTTCCAAGACATAAGAAGCACTATTAAACCTGTCGTGATCACTAACTGGTTTGTCTTTTTTCTTTGAAGTGTCAGTGTATGGAGGTCTGTACAAAGAACAGATTTTTTTTCCAAATTTCCCCATTTCTTTGTGTCAGTTATTCTCCATCCTTTATGTTTATACTATTTCTCTTACATCAGCAGTTCCAAAATAACAAAATCTGCCTAGTTTGTCAAAGATATGAGAAATTTTGCTTTTTCATATCAATCAAGTGCTTGATGCATGGTAAGTAGACAGTGCAAAAGGTGTCACACCCCAAAATCCTGTGACTGAGCAAAAGGCTACAAATATTTCCATTCTACAGGATTCAGAACTCCATTCCAAATGCAACTGGCAACTGGTTGTGGGCAATTTGCTGTGTGTTTTCAAAAGGAACTTATGGATTTGCATGGAAGAAGTGAACTGGATTGCTAGACTGCTTAAATTATTACTTTCTGTAATCCTGCATAGGCCTCCACATTGTGAGTGTATGTTTACAGGTTCTACTATAAAATAAAGGAAGGCTAGGTCTCAGCTTGTCCAGCTGGTAAATGTCAATATTTACACCTTTTTGTCTGCATTAGGAATTCATGACATCTTAATTTAGAGAACTTTAATGTAGGTACCCGCTATGTACTGATTTCTTTGGGCCCATAAATACTGTTTATTTTTTTTTATGAAAACAGAAGGATTAAATAAATACAAATGTATGTGTGTTTGAATTTTCCCATGCTTTAACAGTTGAAGAAAGAGCTTCAAATGTGTAGTTATTTCTAGGACTTGCAGCATTAAGTCTGAGATCAAGCAATTCTAAGAACATAAAATTTATTGGAACCACATTGCACTTGTTCTTAGAAACCAACATTTTGGCTTTTAAACTCAAATAATTTTTGTGGGAAATTAATGCTTACTGCTAATAACTGGATTTTATTTCTAAGAAATCCAGGAACAGTCTCCTGATAAACAATCAAAGATCATTTGTGAATTTATCACATGGGCCAGATTTAAATTTGATCAGGTTCTCTACTGTCTTAATTTGCATTATTGAGAGCTAATTCCAGAACTGAGTGGCTTAGTTAGATGCAGATTTTTGAAGGACAGTGATGATGTTGATTATTGCATGAACAAAGCCTAGGATTTTTGAAGAACTTAAGGGAATTAAAGACCCAGCTTGCAGTGGAATGTAGACACCTAAAGCTCCTAAAGCTTGTTTATATTATGACTAAAAGATGTTTTGTTACAGAGTTACATCCTTACATATTACCGTGGTAACTATTGGTTAAGTTTTGACCTGAGACCTCTGTTGTAGGCAAGAACATGAGAAGTGCATGACCTGCATGTAGCGCTGCCTTTCTGGACCTCCAGCCACCATCCATTAACAAAAATTCCAGGCATGGCAATGTGAAGAAATATCCTGTGTCAGGGAAAATTCCTTGTTTCACATCACGCTGTCTTAATAAATCACGGATATGAGTAGAACAAGGACTGTAACAAGCAATCTCAAGGTAATGGTCAATGGGTGAAGGACAGTAAAGAAGGAATCTCAAGGTAATGGTCAATGGGTGAAGGACAGTAAAGAAGGAATCTCAAGGTAATGGCCAATGGGTGAACATGTCAGCTTCTGCCACCTCAGTAATGGTGTAATAGCATCAGTTCTTAGAAGACGTTACTGATATTTCTTCCATTCACCAAGAGCTGCCTCAACAAAACCTCGGAATGAGATGGAAATGAGAAAATTAGTAGTTTGAACCTGAGGGAATATATGATATAAAGGCCTTACATTTTCCTTTTTCACTTGAATCTCCCTTGTGAATCCTGACGCCTCCTCTTGAGTGTTGCTTTCAGCTGAAAACATGGCACTGTGCAATCTTGTATCTTGGGTATTTTAAAAAAGGTTTTTCTTAATACCAATTTTATCCAGTTTTAGAAAATCAATCTGTGGTGTTTCTGCCTGGAATGTTACTGCAACAGCCTTCTGCACAGAAGTTTGTGATGCCATTCAAAGCTCTAAAACATCGTTCTCCTAAAGTGTGCTGGCCAGGGCAGTGGGAGATGTAAGGTCTGGAACCTGATGATTGCTAGCAATGCACAGGGGTGGACAAGACTAAAAGAACAAAGGTCCTGTTCCAATTGCTCCTCTTAATCCTGGATAGCCAAGAAGAGACAGTGCTTAGGGAAGTTCAAGGTCAGGCAACATTCTGGTTAAATATAGGGATCAGAAGTAGAGGGGTAAAATTACTTCCATGGGAGAATAAATTTGGTGATTGGAGGCAGGAGTGTGAGATGAGTCTTCCCACAGCCACTTAGTATAAAAATTTTTGAGGTGGGCAAGCTGTGCAATGCATTGCTTACTGCATTAAATTTAGTGCTTAGGTTCACTAGGATGTCATATGTAAAGTTATGGTATAATTCAGCACACACTCTCCCACAAAAAAGGAATTTTTTTTAGCTGTAACTAATAATTATAGAGCATTAACTTGGAGCTCTGGTCCAGATGACAAGGATCTGCTAGCAGTGGCACCGTATGATCTGGTCTGGTCTGTGTAACTGATTGAAAGAACACATAGGCACAACCAGTGTTTTAGACACATATTTAGATCACGGTTGGCAACACCCCGAATGGTTAACATACACACTCTCACTTCAGATTTTGTTTCGAATTGAACTGACACCTCTCTTCCTCCATTTACTTTCAAACCAAGTAATAAATATTTGACATGCCTCAAATGAGAAACTGGCTAGCCCTATTATTTTTCTTGAAATGGAAAAACCCCACAAAACAAAACCTAATAGCCAAAACAGAACTAGTTTAGTTACAATAGAATGGATTAGGTTTTTGGCTGTAAACCCTATTCGTGGTGCACTAGAATACACCAATAATTTCTCTTGGATAAGACAAAAATGCATATGGTTGTTCTAAAGTATACACACACACAGAAAAAGTCACAAACTTATTGATTTTGGCTGTAGTTGTGCTTATCTAACCATAAACCATGGTTAAAACTATTTTGGCAGTGTAACAGTGCATTATATAGTTTATTGCTTTTTGTTTTGGAAACAGAAAGCTGCTAAGATATTGTGGTTTGGAAGCTGCTTGCAGAGCATATACAGCGTTTCTCACAGGCACACACTTTCACTGTATTTTTGTTTTGTCAATGGATTACAGACATCTCATACAGTTAGGCTTTTATGTACCTTTTCAAAGACCCTTAAAAAGCGTAGGTGGAATCTCTGCTGAGTTTGAGTCACTCCTATGATATTAAAAGAGTTATGCGTTATACCATAGTAAATACAATAAAAATGTATTACACCACCCCAGAAGTTGTTAGGTTTTATGGAATTATTGTAACAGGTTTTGATTTCTTACTTGCTAACTGAATCTTTATTCATTTTACCTTTCCTTAAAGAAGGTTTGCTATCTATAAAAATATTTCCCTTTTTGAAACTTATTGAATAAATAAAAGAGAATGGAATTCCACAGTCTTTTTTTTTTTCTATTGTGTGTACTCTCTGATGCCAAGACACACTCAGAAGTAGTAAATGGAGATATAGATGAATAAAGAAAAGGAATTAGAGGGGAAATTATGTCAGAGGTGTGTGATGGGTGCTGATCCTGTGGGATTGCAACAGCAACAACAGAACTAGGTTTTATACTGAGAAGGATCACAGTGTTTACATCTTAGGTTATTTTTTGAGGACACTGAATGCACGGAGAGATATGAGGGGTAGTATCAGGGTAGAGGTGATGCCTAACATTTACTTGGAATTGAGAAGTCTGTTGTGTAGCTTTTCACATAGGGACACTGGGGCCATCAGAATTGTACCAGAGTCCTGCTTTACCTGGAGACCTGAAAGGTGTCCTGAGGCTACCACTGGAGTGCTGATGGATTGTGTACATTGTTCTCACCAGAACTTTCAGCTCCTACAATTGTGTTGTAATTATCTCTCATCTTTAAATCAGGATTGTTCCTGCACCCTCTGTGCTGGGCGGCGATGGAGAGACTCCTTCTCTATTTTCCTGAAAATCAAATCAAGTGTGGTGAGATTTCAAGGATTATTAGGGTAAAAATAAAATGTTTCTATCCAAAGGTTACAGCAGAGATGCAAACTCTGTCAAGCGTCCATGGGCCAGATCTCCTGATTGCCCACCATGGTCCCAGTGGTAATTCCTAATATAAATACATAAATTTAGTTTGAGGAAAGTTTTACAGTGATTTCTGTGTTTTCTCCCTTTTACAAATAAAATGGCAAACTACTGTTTAAGTCCATCTCAGTGTCTTTTTCATCCTTTTTACCTCCCACTTGTATATCACTATCATGGGAAGAGTAGCTTGAGCATAATTAACAGCTTTTAAAAAGGATAAAAAATGTCTTTCTCTGTTCACTTTTATCTCAGGACAGAAAGGCTGACAGAAGTACAAGGAAATAAATGACTAAATTATTAAAGTGCTTGTCAAAGAAAAGATGTTCCATTTTGTATGGTCCAATATATGAGTTGAGACAAAGTAGGGAAATATTTTTCTAATGGAAAAATACTATCTCCAAGATAGTCATGACAGTGAGCAGAGGCTGAGTGGTGCCCAGGTGCCAGTCTTCCCCCACCACAGCCATGTGTCCCAGGCAACTTGCCTGGCTATGCCTGGCACTGTTTAACCCCAAGCATGCTGGGGCAGGCACCCCAGATTATGGGCCTGGGTATGCCTGGGGCCACATCTGCAGGCACATGGCACATGGAGAGGAGTCTGGCCATTAAGAAAAGCCTGATGCAAGACATGTACAGAAATTCAGAGCTAAAGGAATCAACTTGAGGATACATGTTTTTAAAGACAACAACAGGTGGTGAAATACAGACTGCATTTGTATGTGGTGAAGTAAAGCACGTACTTTATAACATAATTAAGCAGCTATTGCACTGATTGTACACACAGTGGTTCTCACACTATTCCTTTTTTATTGCCTTCTCTTATCTGTAGCCATGCATTGATGTAAGTGTAATAAATATTAGGATGCTCCCATTTATGGCATGCCACTGAAGGGAGTAAAATCAATGTAAAAGAGAAAAAAAACCAAAACAGTCTTAAAGGCTGAAATTATAAACCAACCTTGTTCAACGTGCTAGTCAGATTTATTTGATGCTTTTACTGCAAAAATACATAACAGCAGGACTGGCTGGCATGGGACGGAATAGCAGGTAGGGCACACAACCGCACCTTTGCCTTCGCTGCCAAGGTCTGGCCCTGCCAATACAACTTTGCTCTGACTTACTGAAGGCCTACTTTTTAATGTTAATCTATCTTCCAGCACCGTGGCACCTACACTGGGGTGGAGGGGCCCTGGCTGTGCATGGGGGCCAGCAGAACCCTGGCAGACTGCAGAGAAGACGACCTCGCAGCAGTGCCTGCAGGCCATGCTGCCAGGCCGGTTCACCCTCCGTTTCACAAGAGCATCCTCCTCCCTGTCTCCACTGTGATGCAGTAGTCCAGATCTGTACCACACACTGGTCCAGGTGGGGCCCACATACTCCTACAAACTGGATGCAAACTTATTTCCAGCACCTTTTCCAGGAAACATAGCTTCCCTGCTGGCCTGACTAGGAAAGGTAAGTGTGGGTCTAGGCTGGGTTCCCAGATCCTGAAGATAACTCCTGGGGAAACAGAGGTGCTTTCCTGCAGCTCGGGTAAGTGCTTTGCCCCTGTCAGCGAGCAAGAGAGCGCTGCCAAGGGGCCCCTCTGCTGTGGCAATGTTCAAGGGGACCTGTCAGTCACGAGTGTGTCCAGCATACTTCGTAAATGCCTCTCCAACCATGGCCCGTCGGGGGTTTAGGAAGAGGAATGCCTGTATCCCCAGCTCCCAGCTGCTCAGGCCTGTCAGAAATGGGCCCGTTCTGGTGATGTGCTGAGACGGGAACTCTGGCCCTGGGGAACTGTGGCAAAAAGGAAAGCATCTGTGGTGTTTATGCGTGTGCAGGCTTCTGCAGCAGCTGTGTGCTCATATTTGGTGCCTCAGTGCTGCATTCACCACTCATATTCTGCTTGAGACCCCCCGTGTGAATGCACGGTCTGGATCCACCCTACTTGGGGTGCATTAACTGGTACACAGAGTAATCCCTACAGTTTCTAAAATGTGTCTTTTCTCTGTCTGTTTATCTTCCTTTGTTTCACATCTTGTTGACTCCAACCCTTCACCTGGCCCCTAAACAGGCCCTCCTCATTTGGCCTGGAGGTCTGGACCCATCCTGACAGGTCCCAGTCTGTCCTGTGAGCACCTTGTCCAAACTCAGGTTTTTCTCTCAGTCCCCCTCTCCAGGGCCTTTCCTGGCTCTGGCCAGGCACCACACCTGTGGCTGGTCTGCCTCAGATTATTCCCCAAACATCTCCCTGTTTTCTCTAAGGCTTCAGCCAGGATCCTTCTATGATCTTCCAGCCCCAGTGAGAACAGCTGCTCTTCACCAAAACTGTGGGACAAATTTTAGTTTCCATAAGAAAAGGATGATTTTATGTGTGAATTGTAGATTATTTTTTTTTTTAATTACTTCCTTCTTGAAAGTCTTCTCTGTGAAGGGGCCCACAGGTAACACACAGTGCATTGTGTAACCCGGTGCAATTATGTGTTTGCTCTGGTAAGAAAACAGGGTGCAGAACCCAGCCCGGTCCCAGATTTCATACTTTCCCCAAATGTTTTCACAGGAAAGAATTCACATTTCACTTCCTCTGTTGTTGCAAAGGTTCAAAGCATTCATATTTGGCATATGGTTTTATTTTATTCAGAGCTTTATTTATCCTTGTTTTCCCTGAGTATAGAAGCCACCATAACAAAACTGTTCTGTAATTCAAATATATGTATAACTACATAGTGAAAAAATGAAAAGGGAATTTAAACAAAAAGTAAGTGAACTCAACAGTAAACCACAGCATATTTCCAAATGAAACCCCACAGAATCATTACATTGCCTGTGTGGTGGGATAAAATGAAAATAACTTCCATGAATGTTTTTCAGCAAAATGACAGTCGTGACTATATATTTATAGATGTATATATAGATACATTTGTATAACATAAAATTGGCTAATATCACTTGAACTTTATTCCTTTCTAGAATATCTTTGTTTACACAGTGATTACCTTTGATTTATATAAATCTGAATGAGAAAAGGCATACCTACCACTTACAGACAATCAGACCATCATAGTCTCAAATGTAACCTCTGTAAGAAGCATGTTTTCCATTATTTTTTTCTTCTTCTATTGAGAACTTTACTTTGTATTTATCTCTGTTTTGATTTTTTTCTTTCAAAAACTTATTCTTATGTGGGAAGGATGACAGCTAATTTCAACAGCTGTTGAAATTTTCAAAAGCAGAAAAATATTTATTATGTAGTATAGTTTTGAACAAAACATATAATTCTTTCCAAAAATTCATATTTCTGAATTGTTTGGAAACAAACTGTACATGGCACAAAAAAAACCCTCCAAACAACATCAAAATAGATAATCCCACATTTTACCTTAGATTTTAAAATTTAGGGGAAATCCCTGTGTGAACTCCATACATTAGAAAGAGAATACTTTTTGGCTAAAATAACATTAGACATGGGATATATTAGTGCAGGCAGATATCAGTTATTTACACGAGCTGTTATTATTTCTTTGAAACTAAATGCTTAATGTAGATTAACAGAATTCTCAACAGTCATAGAAAACACCACTTTCCGATCGGAGAAGAAAATGTTGACAATATGTGGGAGTGCCATAGTTAATCTCTTGGAGAACAATGAGTTCTTCAATAAAAAAAAGGGAGTATCTGCGCGGCAGTAATTTTATATCCCCCATTTAAAATGAAATAATGATTAAACAATTTGCTGTACAGATGCATTCTTATTGCATTAATTGTGGCAGAGTGAACAAGTTCTAACAATATGGTGATTAAAACCCATCGTATTTCAATCCAGAGCTGGAAGGTTTCAGTGGCTAAGTACTGCAAGACATCTTTCATCTTTTTGTAGCTGGCTGGAGGCAGCTCACATCAGTAGCAACCCAAAGGTTTTATTGTCCTGAATAAAGATCTACTGGTCCGTTTTCTTGGAGAAATGAAGCAACAGTTTCTGTTCCATGTGCCAGTACATCTCCCACTGTCATCAGGGGCTTTGTGGGCTGTCTCAGCACACTAGCAGGAATTCAGCATTTGGGGCTGTGAATTTAGATCTCACCCCTAGGAATATTCACCTGAAGGACAGGTTGGGAGAGCTTGCTGTGGGAATGTCTGAAGGAACAGACAGTACTAAAGTCACCCAGGCTAAATTAACATGTAAAATACACAAATTGTTTCAAATACTTGTACTTTTTTATTTCATGTGTTGACACCTGCTACAGACCTGCTGCAGACCTGCTGAGCATCTTTAGAGGCTGCAGGAAATGTGCTTACTCTAAGTCACGTGCTGCATGATCTTAACATCAAACTGCAAATGTACAAGACATTGCTCTCTCTGCACCTTCTGCACTCTTCTTATTGATTGGTCTTTTGTAAGAGTTATATTAACACTCAGTGACTTATAGTGCTTGTGTCTGAATTTAAACCAGTCAGGAAAAATCTGCGCTATATTTAGAGAGAAAGCCTCCCTTTCTTTCTCTATTAGTGTAAATTATTCTGCTCTGAGTCAAGAGCTGCCAGACTTACAGGAAATGATAAATAGGTCTCTGCTTTACATGCAGGAGAAAAAGGCAGGAGGGAAAACCCCTCTAATTTGTTTATATGAATGATACCATATCTCTTTTGCACAGTGCTTGAGGCAGTCTCATTGAGGAGCTGATGTTTCAGTTTTGGAAATTACACTCTGTAGTGAATCTAAGCAGATCTAAAAAGCTGGTTGCAAAGAGAGGGACGGCTGAAGGGCAGGAGCAGTGCACATTCCAGTGCAAACAGGTACAGGACTCCTGCCTCAGTAAAATACAGTCCTCAACATGGAGGACATAAAATAATTTTTTCATCTGATCTTGAATTGCCCAGGCCTATGTAGATGTTATTCCTCCTGCTGAGAGCTTCTCTGTGTGACTGCTCAGGCAATAGCTGAGTTAATGTGTTAAATCTGTGAAACTGGAGCATATAGTCAATGCCACAGAGGGAGTGCAGGTCAGACTCAGCCTGCCTCTTTGAGTGGTCTAGACAAAGAGATATATAAAATCAATTTGGGGTGAGAGGGAATTATTTTCTAATTGTTCTGGAACTAATCAGTTAAATTTTTGGACTGCATGTCTGATACTCATTCTCTTCTAGTTTCAGTTTCTGTAAATATCTTCTAAAACAAAACAAGCCTGTATTCCCACAGATCTTGGGATGCTTTCAAAGAATTACTGAAAAACATCACTTGTGGAAAGGACTGCTTATGACCCTCTGCCCTCCAATTTCAGTCTGAATACGACCCTGCAAGATTTTCCCATGTGCTGAGAAAATCAGAATGTTCTAGAGCAGACTGCAACTTGCCCTTTTGTTTTTGTCTGTGTCACACCATGTGCCCTGATGACCAAAGGGGTGGAGGGGCCTACGAAGTTAATTCTGTAAATAATATATATCTTGCAAATATCACAGGTAGGAGCCTTAAAGACAGATTTTCACTTTTGTCCTTGAACAGTAGTAAAGCAACATTTTGGACAGGAGGATCTACTTGACTACTTTCAAAGTTCAAAATGTATTTTTGGAGAGTTGGGAAAGAATAATAATAACTCCAGGTTCAAGAAATGTGGTCTTTTGGAATATGAACAAAGCCCTGAAAGTCTTGAGAAACAAAGAGTTTTAAGAAAATAAGCCAAACTGATAGAAAAACATTTTTTGAAAGTTGCTTCTTGTGCTACCAAAAAAGATAAAATCAGAGTCTCTTTGCACACAAGGCTATGTCACTTTCTAGCAAATAACTGCAGACTGATGAAGACTTTTCACTCTGAAGGCAGGAGAAGATGCTTTTTTATTGCGCCCACGATAAGATTAAACTTTGGCAAGCATGAATTTGATCATAAGAAAGCTGACTAAAAGGCAATCAGAAAAATTAAAAGGACACAAATTAGAACTGTTCTTGCTGCAAATGAACCACATTTTGAACTCTAATGGATTCTGGTTTGTCCATAGTGTTTTGTGCAAGCTTGAATTGTACTGTTTCATGGACATGTAATGGTAGGTTAAAGTTACGTGTTTATTAAAATAAAAGCTACAAGGCTTAGCCAATATATGATCATCCTAGATAAAAGCTGATTCACTTTGGCCCAAGGGCAGAATCACTGGGATAAATCCTACTAAGTGCTAAAATCAGAAAGAATCAAAGCTACAAATCTGGCATGCAAGAGCTTTAATCTAGAAGCACTATATACATTGTACTATAGTCTTGATTTTAATGTACTCATTGCTTGTGGAAAACCCATCTGCTTTACATTATGCCTGCGGTGCAGAGCACATAGATTTCATCACATCTCTCTACAGAATAACAATAAATGGACCGTGAACCATTCTTCAAATATCTTCTTTAAAAATATAACAACTAGCACAATATTTCAAGGTATGAAAACACAAAGAGAATGAAACAGAATAACTGCAAAAATTCTTTCTTATTTGAAAGAATGTTTCAGAATGGTCTTGGTCATGTTCCCTTTATTTTATTGTCCATTTTGACAGCTGGCCATCTTCAGCTGTCACTGAAAAGATAGATTCAAAACTTTCACTTCATTCCTACTTTAGAGATACTAAAATAGTAAAATAGTTATTATATTTAGAAGATATACTTATCTTCTGCAACATGAAAAGTGCTGGATGTGTTCTGTGCTTTTTTTTTCTCACAAGAAAGTTATTAGTAAAAACACTAAGGAAAACGTTTACAGAACTTCAGATTTTCAAGAACAGATTAAAACAGAAAACTTTTCTAGGCTTTACAAATAGCTGGGTTTAGAAAAAGTTGTCAGGTTGATTTCTGGAATAGGACTTTCACAACAAAATAAAACAAAACAAAACAAAACAAAACCATGGTGCCCACAAGTGTTTTCCAAAAGAACTCAGTAACCTGTTTTTACACAGAAGTACATCTAACTATCTGGAACTGTCAGAAAAGCAGCATAGATGTGATGATGATCATAATGTTACACAAGCTACATAATTGTGCAAACATTATTTACAGCATCAAGTGACATACATGGTTGTTATGGTCACTAGCCAGCACAAGGGAATGTCAAAGGATGAAGCAATGAGGTGAAAGTAAATACAAGTCAACAGCGCAGTTTTCCCGTTTTGATGAAAAATGTATGCTTGCTCCATGCAGTGCAAGACAATAGTAGTACAACAGGAACTCATCGAGAACAAATGTCAGGCAAGAGCCTGAAACATCAGTAGTAGCCAAAAGACAACTGATCTGGGATTATGGGACTGCATGGTGTGAGGAGCAGGCCCTTAGGTCCTGTTATTCCATCATTGTGTGATGTAGATTCCCCTGCTTTGGAGGATAAATGATCATTGTCCAGCCACAGTTAGGCCAGTAATTAGAAAAGTTATCCTAACTATCAGAAAAATGCAGTGGTGCTTGACAACTGTGTGTGGGGGATGATATGACCATATTCCTTTACCACCAAAGATCTAGTGCTGGTGACCTGGAAGTCCTTCTCAATGGATATCAGAGGGCCTTTCTGTTTACACTAGACTAGACTCCAGTGTCTGAATCACTCTGCAGACTTCACTTGACTATAGGTTGAGATCTTTGCTGATAATAATAACAATTGAAGTACTGACATCAGGCTCTCAAGATTCTAAAATTAGGCTGGTGCTGACTCCACAGCCTTTCACTCTGGTGTTGTTTCTGTAGCACTTTTTCAATTGTGTGAGTCAAGACAGAACTAAATAATGGTCACGTAGACTAGCCAGCACAGATCATTCTGATTCATCCATGAAGCTGTAAATCAAAAGAAGTTTTAAATGCTCAATAAAATAATCTCATATGCTGAGGTCTGCATACATAGAATATGACAACATTTTTTTTAACTCAACTTTAATTAAACGAAAGGGATGCATATTGAAGCAGGGAATCTAGAGAGGAGTTACATTTTATTGCTGGAGTAATCTCCCCTGCTTTGGGCCAGCCCCATTATATGACTCAGTGCTTCACAAGTGAGCAACCAAGAGTGCAGGTTCCCCATTTCCATCAAGATCTAGTTGTACTTATGGGAGAAGGTGAATGGATCCCTTTAGAACAAAATCTGCCGCTGCAAAGGCAATAAAAGAAAACAAGTAACCTTTTCCATGGGAGCCCACTTATTCTCCATGCTCAAATCAGAAAGGTCAACCTCTTGCAGCTTCTATGACTGCACCTGACTCTGTCAGGGGAAAATGGACCAGAGCTTTTCTGCGAGTACATCAGAGAAGTACTTACATTTCTCTGAGTCTATTTTGATGTATTTGTGAAGACAAAAATACCAGGAAGTGTACAGCAGAAGATGAAATATAGGTAAAGAGATCCCAAGATAATTTACATTCACATGTATTACTTTATATTTTGTTTTAGCCTGGGACTGAAAATTATTTGGATGAAGGAGATCATAGAACCATAGAGTATCTCAAGTTGGAAGGGGCTCATAAGGATCATGTTATACCTAAGCCTTCATTTTTCCTGTTTGTGGACAAAGTACCCTTCTTCCACTGCAGTAAACAGAGGAAGTGACCATACATTCTAGTTCCCTTTTTGGTACCTAAAAGAAGACTATGAAACTGAATGAAATCCCGCTAGCACTTTGTCTGATGTGACATTGTGTATATTCTTTTCTTCCTCAATGTAATTCAGTGTCTCTCAGCATACAGTAGAATCCATTTAAATGTAAAAAATCATGATAAACATAGATTCGAGTAGGAGAAGGGGCTTCCCCAAAACTAATCAAAGCAATAGGGAAAGACTACTAAATGGGTCAAGGGAACAAAGCAAAATATTATGCTATAATTACACTGAATAAAAAGAAGGAGTCTGAAGACCTGACCATACCTGGCATCTGTTGGGACCCAGATGTCAGAACATATCTACAATGTTCTGCAATGTTTAGAGTCTGGCACAAGTGGTCAGTGGCTGTATGACTTCAAATGACAGTCATCCCCAAGCAAAGTATGTTGTACAGAAAAAAACCCTTAAGTAAATGACCTTTCTGGAAAAGATCATGTTGATATTTCAGGTAAATCAGACAGTATTTATAAAGAAAAATGCAGTAAAACCTTAATGAATGCCTCTGCATTTGGCAAAAAGCCAAAGAAAAAATGCTGTACCACTGCTTTTCAGAGAAAGTGAAGTTATTATTTGCTGCATGGGTGTGGGATAATTGTTATGCACTTCTTTGAAGCCAAACTTTTTCAAAGGCAATTTGAAACATAAAGTAAATTGCATGTGTTTTAAAAATAAAATACCTCTGTTATTGCTGATACAGACATTTGGCCAGGAGGAAATCTAATCTCCTTTGAGCAGATTTATTGGAAGAAGAGATAGGAAGGTTTTCTAAAGATTAGAACTCTATAACATACAAAAATTTTTTGTTGTTGATTCTTGCTGCAACTATTCTAACAAGATGATTTCAGCGGTAATTTGGTTCCCACGTATCTATGTATTTATGGATGGATGGATGGGTCTACCTATCTGTCCATGTATCTATGTATCTATGTATCATCTATGTATCTATGTATTTATGGATGGATGGATGGATCTACCTATCTGTCTATGTATCTATGTATCATCTACGTATCTATGTATCTATGTATCTATGTATTTATCTGTCTGTCTATCTGTCTATCTATCTAAAACTACCTGATTCCCCCCCCCATCAGTCCAGACCTTGGTTAAAGATAGTTCTCAGCCTTATTCACTTCATAGTGGAGATTCTCAGTACATTCTTTGAAACCTCTCTGCTTATATTTTAGTTTTATTTGAAGTCTTCTTTTGGATAGATAGTCTGAATGATTTAATCACTTGCAACAGTTAACATGAGGGTTTACATTCTGCACGTGTCCCAGGTGAGTCTTTTCACATAGTTCTCGGAATTTTGTGAGTCATAGATCAGTTAGTTTGTAAAACTGTGAAGAATCATCCACAGAATTTTTGGCCTGGTCAGCAAACTTGTCTTTAGCCAATTACCTCATCTGCAAACAGAAAGTCTCTTCAGAATGAGAAATAGGAGGTAAGATGGGAACAGTTATGGCAGAGCTTTTATTGGAGAGATGGATGCATCATCTATGAAGAATATCCAGGTCTATCTGAGCTAGCTGATGCTACCCAGAATCATGGAAGACATATTCTTAAGGGATCACAATCAGCTTTAAAAGACTTCGCTTGAAAAATACCTCTTAAAAATGTTCTTCTTCCTCATCAGGCCAGAGATCTGAAGAAAAAAAGAGTAAGCATTGAAAACTAAGCTGAGTGCCAGCAGTTCCAGCAGAGCTTAAGTGCTGGGATCACTGTATCTGGCTTTCATGCCTGCCTAAGGCAGCCTGCACTGATTGCTGTAACACCCACTGGTACTGGCAGACAGCCGGCATCCCTGTCACTGTAAAAGCTTTCGGGTCGACTTTCATATCCCCTGTCACAGAGAGGGCAACAGGCAAGATGCCACTGGCAGCGACAAACGGATCATTCCCAAGGACTTCTGCTCACAGAATACTTAGAAGCAGGATGCAACCTAGCTGAATGTGTTGGATAATTGATAGAATGAGTTTATATTGAAGGCTGAGCACCAGAGGCCAGAACAGATGCGTTGTTATGGGGTCACATTTGGACATAAGTCTTGCACTTTCTTTAGTGAGAGGAGATTGGCAGTTTCTTATACATAAAAATAAAAGTTGCTTCTGCATTCCAGATGCTGTAGTGACACAATTAAGTCTCTCCAATTTAAGAAAGTTTTACTGCAACAACATTGACCAGTTACGAGCACAAAAGGACTGTGACCTGGGGGTGGATTAGAATGACAAGAAATTGTGAAATCCAGTTTTGCCCTCCTGACTTCCACGTCTGTGAGATGGTATGTAAATCAAACTGATTGCCTATTAACATGTTAAATAAATCCACATGCTGATCATGTCAGAATATAAAAGGAATGCAATTATTTATTAACTTTTTCCTCCTAAGTGCTTCTCAACAACATGCAGATGCCCCAATGTGGTGGTGATTCCTATATCAAGAATAAGCACCAATCTCCCGTGGCCTACAAGCTGCTTCTGTAAAAGTTGTGGAATTGCTTATGTAGGTATTTTGGATAGCCTATAGCTAAAATGGCACTAGATGTCTGTTTTGGTCCTTGAATATCTTCCAGTGTGTCATTTATCAATGAGCGTAGGAGATTGAATTTAAGAGTTCAGAATTTCAAGATTTGTTTGTGCAACCACTAGCTGTGTATATCCAGAGTAATTAAATGGCTGATCTTGATCTCATACCTTAGTCATGCTTCTGATATTCTGTAACATACAGAATAAAGCTGGATCTAGCATTACATTTGGTAACAGATCTGTTCCATTTCCAACAGTGAAGTATTTCAAATAGTCACTTTTCATTACTATGAGCTAAGAGCAAAATGGATGATGACATTATCGCTGAGCGAGGAGGAAAAGATGCATACCAGTAAGACTGTGTCAGTAGATTGCTAATTGCTGTGTCAGTAGATTGCAAAGGTTTCAGTTTCTCAGTGAAGGGCAGGGATTACATTCTTTAAAACTACACAGATGCTGAGGAGAGGCTGAATGGCTGAGGAAGAAACAAAATAGAAAGGAGATACAACACAAAAGCTGATTTCTCCACCTGTAGAAAAGATAATCTTCCAAAGGTGTTTAGAAAATAAAGTACATTTTTGTTCTATTGCCTCAACCTCTTCAAAAAGTATATCATCATTTATGAAAAACATCAGCCAATTAGTGGCAGGACTGAAATGTGGAAAGATCTGTGGTTTTGTTCTATTGTCATTGTTTCCTACCTTCCTTTCTTTGATGCCAAAATAGTTGTAGCACAGGTCAGAAAACTAAGGTTAAAAAAACCCCACAGTCAGTGTTTTCAAAGCTATAGGCATCTATCTCTGTTTTCCATGAATGACAATCATCTCCAGCTTCAGAGGCTGTAACCATTCCTGCTGGGATGGGAAAAAATTAGGAGACCCAGAGGTGACATTCAGAGACAGGGACTGCCAGAATTGTTTTAGGTTATATGGACAGTACAGTTATTTTTGCAAATATGTTCTGTATTTTTCTACACGAACACCTAGAAGTGATCTCTATCCTGAGGCACAGAGTTCCTAAGTAAGGTAAGCCACTTCTAAACTCACCTGTCAACTTTAAATAAGGTAATTTTCTTACTTTGCAGACTGAACTAAATCCACTGTGACTGGGCCTCCAGGTGAGGAAGAACAGGGTACAGACGCTGACAGGGATAGAGTGGGTAAATCTATACTTTTTGTTTGTTTCTCCCATGGGCCAAAAGGATTCCACAAAAATTAGAAGTGATTCCTGTGAATACAGGATTTCCCTGCAGTTTTTGCAAAGAAGCTCAGATAACTTATGCTGCAATTTGACAAGTTCCATAAGGTAAAAGAATATCCTGAGCAAAGGAATATGTATGTTCGGCTGCTGTGAAAGCATCTTGATGGTAGCTGAGAACACCTGCTGCAGGCTATATATGACATACAAAGGCTGTCAGCTAAGGACTAAACACCTTCCTCTTCCAATTCTTCTGGATGGATTTTGAAATGTTTGTGTGAGTCATTTCCAAAGGTTTTGTATGAATTTCAAAAACGCATGAAACCAAAAAGAAAAAGCAATTTGGCAGGCAGCTATGAGCCCTTTAAAAGTACACAAGCAAGCATCCACTCTTGAGCTTGCACACATATTTTTCCCACAGAATGAAAGGCCCCAGTCATGGACCAAGCAGAGTCATGAATAAAAGATGGGAGAAATCCAGTAAGCCATATAAATAGTTTGCAGAATACAAGCTAGCTCAGTCTAGGTCTGAGTGTCCAACACAATGGCACCTCTAACTCCCAAGGGACCATCGCTGGATGTTCTATTACTCCCCAAGCTTCCTTGTTATTTGGGTCTTTCTTCCACAGTTTTATCCAGCAGCTCCCTGTTACATTCTCTTCAGTCAGAACAGATCTCCCTTACTTTTTTATTTCAATTGTTTGGGGAATACAGACTGTCAACTCTTCGAGAGTGCAAAGAAAACAAGGAATTCTTAGTGGTGGAGAAAGAGATATTGGATAGGCATTTGACGAGTTTTCAACATAAAGTTCAGCAAAATAAAACCAATATAAATCTGGCATGCATAAGGAATTACCTCATATAAAGAAGGAGGCAAGAGATTTTCCCATATATGTATGCCTCTAATATAATGAACAATCAATTCAACTAATGTCTCTTTGTCCAGCGCTGAAGTAATGGACTACATTCACTTTGAGAAAACAAAAACAAAACCCCCAAACCTCCTAAAACCCCAAGCCCCCTAAAAACCCAGCTTGTTGAAAGAAAAGGATTTCAAAACACAGTAAAAACAATGGGGTTGTGTTACAAGGGGAGGTTTTTATTGAAGAATTATCTTGTCAAGAAAAAAACAATAGCTGGTCACCTGCCACTTTTGCTGGATCATTCTATTTGTTTTACTTTTCTCTTCATACAAATTATGTTATAGCCTGGTGTATGGAAATACCAGGCCCTGAATACATACTGTTCAAATTAACTAAGGGTGATCATCAAGAAATATTTTGTTGTGTGCCTCTCTGGTAGGCAGTTTCTTGAGATAACTATATGGAGACTTGAAGGAAGAGATGAGAGGAGAAAAATATAGGACAAATGAAGGGAAATCCTTCTCACAGGCAGAGCTTTTGTAGGCCTGCTGGGTTCTTGCACGAATAGCAGCTACCACAGTCACCCTAGTCAGACAGATGAAGCTTTTCTGCAACGAGGAATCCTGTTCTGCCAGTGTCAGAGAGATAATGTAAGAGATCTTTGCATCAGTCTGTGATCCATTAGTAATGTTTCTGTTTACTGATGCAGTTGATTGAAGTTAATCAGATGATGTCAAGCTCTGCAGTGAACTAGCCATTTTGAAGGTTCCTGACTGATAAGCAGAGATTGAACAGTTTGACCACAAGTTATCGAAAACTACAGGTCATAGTTGTTTATGCAGCTCCCCAGGAAACACTCAGCAGAATGATGACAAGACTTTTCATGAGCAAGGTAAAGAGCACAGTATAGCTATAACTCACAGCACTTAACTATTTATAGTTTCCAGTGCTTAAAAAGCAGGCTTTGAGACATTACAAATCCAAAAAACCAGAACAGGATGCAATTTATCCTGCAAGGCCAAAAATGTTAGCCTAAAGATCCCTTTAATGTGATCTTAATGGCACTGTACTGACATTCATCTGATGTGAATGATTTTATTTAGGCAGACTAACAAAAAAATCTTGAAAGCCACAGAGCCTGCACTGTGGTTACAAATGAGTATGATCCCAGAAGCAGATAAGTAGCTGATTTGCTCCCAAATGTGCAGGATCTCAAAATACATTAATGGTGTGTGAGACCTTTTTAATCTCCAGCCAAGAGTTACTATTTTTTCTTCTTCTGCTACTAGGCAAGATGTGCCTGGACATTTTACAGTGTGTCATAAATTAAAGAACACCAAAGGGACCTTTCGTCTTTATTATAGCAATCTACACCAAAACCACAGTTTGATTTTTTATTGTAAATAGAACAACATATCTGGTTTCTAATTCCAGCAAGCTGAGCAGCTAGCTGTTAAAGTGGCACTGGAAAAGCATTTCATGCATTACTTAAGAAGCTGAGTGTAGATAATTGTATCTGAAATTATACCAGTAAAAATATAGTATGGTGAATGAAAGGTCAAATACTAGCTCTTGAGGATGGAAGAAGGGTCCTTCATCGTTCATTGCATGCAATTTTTACAGAAGTGTTTCTCAAGTTTTAGGTTACAACTAGGAAGTTATAAAAGCCTCCAAAGACATAATTCCTCTAATGTGGGGAGTGACAAGGGAACATGAGTGGGCTGTAATACCTGGCTGAGTACGTTTATCTTAACCAGAGAATTGCTACCTACCTCTCACTGCTGGCAGTGGCTTTATTTCTCCTGGGCAGGAGAACTGACTCGGGGCTGCATGGAGATTGACAGCACAAAACGTTGAGAAAGATTGCTTTGAGGGACGATGTGACTCAGAAGCAATTGGAAAAGCAAGAGCAGAACTACTGCCAGGTTCTCAGCATGCAGGGGGCAGAGGAGGAAGAATGATGACAAGGGACAGTCCCAAGACAGGTATTCTACTTGCCAAGTCTGCTGTAAGACTGATGGTTAAGGCTTAAAAAACCTCAAAATTAAAAAAAAAAAATCTTTTTCTCATCTAAAGCAGAATAGAGGACTGATATGCAACAATTCCCTTTATGCTGCAAAGCAGGAAAAGCCATTTAAGCTAACACACGTAAACGTGTACCTTAGTTATCTGTGTTATTTTCAGCACTCTGAGCTGCTGTAGCAGAAACCACTCACCAACATGCCATGGATAAAGATAGCAGCTTCCAGAGCAAGGAACGGAGAGCAATGAGAAGTCGCAAAGAATGGTAGTAAAGAAGTTTGGAAAAGCTACAAAAAGCAGACAAGCAACCTAGCAGCTGTTCAAACTGGGTCATGTTACCCAACAGATTTTATCAATTGAGGGCTGCTGCTTAAGTGGTATCTCAAAGTGGACCAGAGTTGACCTAGCAGTTGCCACATCAGAGGAAAACAGATTCTAAAATAGTGAGGTATTTGCTTTAGGCATTAGGTGTTATAAATCATCCTGTTTAACCAACTTATTGGAATTTTCTTTCTCACCCCCCCTCCCCCTTCCACTTTAAATAACAACTGCTAGGTGATCTGTGTCTGCAAACATGGGAGTCAGCTCATTTGGAACATCGAATAATTCAGATCAGTTACTCCAAGTTCCTGGGTGGAAGCTCCACTGATATATTTGTTGCGAGGATCCACATTTGAATGCAGTCCTTCCTGCTGCCAGTTGAGCCCTGGCAGAAAGCTCGTCCTAGAACCACGGGGCTGTTGCATAAGAGGGAGTCACCAGTCAGACAAGTCTGCTCTAGGAGCTTACAGTTGGCCCTGGGCCCCGTGGTGTGAAGAGCACTTAGCACTGCGGATCTCCCTGCAGTGCCTGCACAGGAGTTCAGAGTCTTGGCAGCAATTCTGAGCCATATTTGTCCTTTGTATATCCTATTAGTGACTTCAGCTACTGTGCAGTGCTGCTGCAGGAATCTGGATACCTTGTTCCCTGGCGAAACGGGCAACTGCTCCAACCATGAAGCAACTGTTCTTGCTCTACAGAGTCCCACAGGCTAAATTCTTCACCTGCCTTTGCCATGTGTCAAAGTGATTTCAAGGCATGCTCACAGTATACTTCAGCCCTTACTGCAGAAGCTACACAGTTGTCTTTATTCAGAAGCAGCAGACTAAAAACTACACTGGATAATATCTAAACAATAAGCTCAAATTTGTTGTTGTAGGACACAAAAAAAGGATTAAAGACTCCAAATATTTCAGAAGGCAAAGAGATAGAAAAAAACTTTGTCTAATTCTTACTACTTCTATAAGGTGTTCTAATACAAACTTAACATGATTAGTAAATAACAATGACACCTCTCTAATCTCATTAGTTAAACTAGAGAAACAGCTAAAATGTTTTGAGAACTAGAAAAGCAAAACACCACCTAGAGAAAGATTATTTTGAGAAAAGATAGTTATTTGCCAAAATTGTTTTAAGAAGAAGCTTTCTTGAGAAGTTTTTCCTTGGGAAAAAGTTAGCAGCTGCTAGCAGGCTAAAATCTCTCAGACCCAGAAATATCAAGCCCACACAAATTGGTCTCATTCTTACTGGTATTTATTGAAACAGGTTCTGTAAGATTTATATGACCCCTGAGAGTGAGCAGGTGTCCATTAATACAAAAATACTCTCGTTCTAAAAATAAATGAACGCAATGAAAAATGTTCCAGTGGTACATACACTCAGATCTGGATCTTTTGCCACATATTTCACTTTTGTCCAGATTCTAGCAATAGGCATGCTGACTTCAAAGCACTTTGAACTTCCACAAGTTTTGAAGTCACAGCTGAGTCAGAAAATCTGTATCTTTCTGATCTCTAGCAAGAAACATTTTAAATGTTGGTTTTAGATATCTGCAAAAAAAGGAAGGAATGGAACAAACTTGACAAAGTCACTTCACACAGTTATATTTGAGGGGAAAAGTCAGAGCTTAGAAGCATTTGATGAGGTTTATCTACATTCTTTAAACTGATCATTTCCACATTTTTGCTGCTTAATAATAAGATTCTTGGTCTGAAGGTCCTATGATTGTTATTTTACTTTGCAATATTAAAACTGAAATATAAAGTTAGAAAAACTTTTCTTTGCCTGAGAACTTCCTTTTATTTATTTTATTAAGAACTATTGAGGGGCTGAAAGTAGATTTGAGCCATAAAGCTAAGTACGTAAAAGTTTATGTACTGATTATAAGTCTAGGTTTGAAGTTTAATGCAGATCCTTCTTTGTACTGAACGAAGTGTCACAGGCTCTTATTAGCCTTTCAAGTTTTGATTAGATGCCAGTATAATTAAAACATTCTTTGGCACATGATCATGTGCCTCCATGATCACAGGCTGCTCTGTGTGCACGTGCAAGTTACACAGCACTGCTAGCACCACCCACCAGGGACTCACAAATGCTACACCATTCTGTTCAGTAATTTTAGGTACTTCTGCAAACAAAGGACTCTTCTATTTTTTATAGTGATTGGCAGTACTGTGAAGTCCTGACCAGCTCTTGGCATTGTATTTGTAGCTCCACTGGCAGAAAGTCATTCTGCACTTACTCTACAGTTCCATTTATAACTTGGAAGAGCAACTTGCACCTTCTGTAGACAAACATCTGAGACAGTTATGATCATAATGTTGATGAAAACTTCAATATTTGTGCTTTAAAAACATGTATGTCAGTATAGACAGCTAAAATCAAAGAGAATAAACTCTCCAATGAGGCCAATTGTAACATATTTCAGCTGCAGAGATCCTTCATCTACTGCAGATGTAAAATCAAGTATGAAGGTCACGTTAGTTTTTCATTTTGTTTGCAGACTTTTCTGTCTAAACCTCCATCCAAAATTGATTACATTTTGCCCCTCAATAGCATGAAAAAATGCTGATGAAGAGCTGAATGAATGTCCTAATTGCTGGGCCATAGACTACCCTGGGAATCCAGCACTTCCTCCTGAAGAATCCAATTGTCTTAAATGCACATCCTAGATCCTAGACCAAAGGATCCATCCCTTGCACTCTCACTCTCTCCATTATTCATGAACTACTTGTTCCAAGTGGAATGACTCAAAAGGACACACTTTTTCACTTCAGGATACCCTACGAACCACTACGGAGACCATTTCTTTCACATCCAAACTCCAAACAAGGTAGAATATGGAGCTAACTTGGAGCACGTTAGCTCCTTGTGACAGACTTTCCGGCTGCTTTCCATTGGACAAATTTTCTCTGTATGTTCCGAAAACACTTACTGGTTTGGGCCCCACAGAGATGCAGGAAACACCTGACATGCAACATTGAGGGCTTGGTAGCCAACTAGCTTGGTATTGCCAGGATATGATCAGTTAAGGCAGCCAAACAAGGACTCTTTGATTGACTCTGTGATGATCTAAAGTTTGCTCTTTAAAAAAGTGTGGCTTGTGATTTAGAAACTACAAAAGAATACAAATCCCTTCAAACATCTTTCAAGTCCACTGAGAGTGACACCATCCTTTCTCTTCCTACACCTCTCCCTCAAAACTTTACTGACCAGTGTCACAAAATAATTTCATAGTTTCTTTTAATTTAGCTCTTAGTTTTACTAATGAGGAGTTGAGTTCTTCTGGTTCATTCCATGTACCAACAGATGCCCACTACTCTGTGTTGTGGGAAGTCTGACTGTCCCTAATCAGCAAAAAGGAGAAAATTTGATCAAAAATTTTCATTCTGCAAGAATACGAGGAACTTTTACATTTATTATTATTATTATGCAGCATGAAGGATTCCAATTAGTCCAAACATCCCTCAGGCATCCTCTACTGTTTCTATAATTTATTTTTTTAATAATGAAATTTCTCAAACTTATTTTTATAGATTTTAGAAATCCGGATGATTATGATCATATACAGCCTTCAAAATGTGTTAAAATATCTGTTGAAGTCATTAATTTTGAAGTTAATTTAGTAATTAATAAAAGTTATAAGCAGTGTTGCTTATACTTTTATTTGTATCCAGGCCAGATTCAAGAGAAGAGCCTGTTAGCTTCAGCATAAATCATAAAAAAGTTTAAGGTTGAGGGACCTCTCCTTTTCTCAAAGACTGCCTACTTTGGAAACTGTATATAGCTTTTTTTAATACTAATAACATTGTGTGTTGGACACTGAATAGAAAAGTCGGGCTACTAAGAAGAAAACTCACTATCTCATAAGACGGATCACATCTTTAATTTCACATATTTGGTTGAATCTTTGAAATTTTTTCACTTAGATACTGATGCCTCAATACTATAGTTCTTCTTCACTTGTCAGGAAGACAAACTTCAAGAGTTAAGAGGATTTATTGAATGTAGGTTCACCAGAAAAATCAATGCACCAGAACTTGCTAGAGTGAAAAAATGGATGTCTCTCTGTAAACCTGGCTCAGATTCATTGATAAGCAATCAAAGTGAGCATTGCTTCCTGAAGGGAACAGGAATGAAATGGGTGAAACTGAACAGTGCCCCATGCTGGAAATTACATGTTTAGTTTGTGCAAAGTATACAATGGGGGAAATTTCATTTTTAGTTGAAGATGTCAACTTATATTTTGGATGTCTAAAGATGTTTTGGTCTTGCATTACTTAGTTAGAAGTACAAGTGTCAGCTAGCAGGGAAGGATGCCTGCACAGAGAGGAAAGAAGGCAGGAAGATAATTTGCTAAATTAATCAACGACACAATAAAAATATTAGAAGTAGAATCAGGCTCTTACTCTAGATAGTAGAAGTAACTCTACTTAAAAAGCCAGTTCTCATATAAACAAAATCACCTGAGAATAAAACAGCTCTCAGTTTAAGTGTGTGAGTGGAAGACATGGTTCCTCACTAGGAAGATCTCCAAAACTGCTATATGGAAAAGCTTCCTGCTGACAGAGCCTTGAGTAAGATGATGACTTCTACCAACAAATTGCCTGAGCTTTTGATGCTGTGGCCTACTGCTGGCTTGGTATCACCATGGTTGTTAACTTTCACATTGAATTTGGGCAAAGAAGAAAAAACTTCATAAATCATAAAGAAAAAGGCTTTTTCCAGAAGAAAGTATCTTCTTCCTTCAAACAAAGCTGGACAGTAAAGTCCTACACTTCTGGGAACAGATTGATATGTGGCTTGAAGGTGTACTTGTAACAAATGCAACAGACTACAAAGGAAAGAATGACCAGCATTGCTTATATTATTGCTTGATTATTTCCAGATGTTACCCTGTAGATTTGCAGTCTTGTTGAATTATACTTGTACCTTAGCATGTCCTTTGTGCAGTGCAAGGAGAGTAAACAATAGGACTGGCATACAGAGTTCATAGCCTAGTATTGATTCCAGATAAGACATTTGTCTTAATACATTTTACAGGACAATGGTGTAGTTCCAGCCAATTAAATTATTGTCCATCCTGGCACTAAACAGAAGAACTATTGTAAATCTGGTAAACTGCATAGGGAATTACAGTGAAACATTTGATTTAGCATTACAATTTAAAAGATTATCATGCAAAGCCAACAGAGCACACAGGAAACAGTAATATTAGCAAATATTATTAGAAACAAACTGTTTTCTTAATGTCTCTATGAACTAGCAATAAACAGTAAATACCAATATAATGTAAGTACCAATGGCCAGCTACAGATCACAAAAGAGAACATGCTTCCTTTCAGCAGCATCAATGCAGAAATCTGTTTCTGCCTCAGTACTGTTTAACTGAATTTACCGTGACTAAGCAATGAATATAAGAGCCTTCCAACTACTAATTGTGGCTTGCTATTTACAAACTTTATTTATAAACTCATTTTCATGCAAGTATAAAATACTAATTCCATGGACAAATACACATTTGTTCACCACTCTAAATTATATACATTGTATTTGCATCTAATATTCAGAGAAGTGCAAAGTCCACAGTGACGTCAATAACAAGTTTTGTAAACTATTTTAGATGACGAGCTCTCAAAAGATATTAGTAACCATATGATAACGTATTTTTTTGTATACTGCTGAAATCAAACATTTTTGTAGTAAAAGAACATACATTTCAGCTACATTCAAGTGAATATTTTATTACCATGTAGTATGTCTTACAAACTTTAGTGGGGATGAGCAAGAGCGCTACAGAACCATACCTTAACGCAAGAGGTGTGCTGCATGGTATGTGCAGGCATAGCAAGGGAGAGAGAGCTGGAAAGAAAAACAAGGTAAGAAAACTTGTACAAAAATGGACAGTAATACTGACTAACACTGGGTTATAATCTTACTTATAACAGACCTGAAGGGCTAAGAGATCTGATTCAGAAACACCTGTGCACTGTAGGTACAGTTTGGTGCAGATCAAGAGTGCACTAATACAGTCAACGTTGTACGCATAAGATAATGCACAAAATACGCTGATATGCATATAAACAACTAACTTGTTTACATTAAGTAGGGCAGCACAGTTGTAGTACTGCATCCTTGGCACTTAGTGATAGGACAACGTATTTGGTTTAACTAAATTCATAAACAGGATATATAATGGTTTGTGAGATGGAACACATACATTATCCCTTTCAACCTTCTAGTTTTACAGCATTTTTCTAATTTTCCAGTTCAAACACAAACATGACACGCTAGCTAGATATGGAAGACGTTTCAGATATTGGTTTAAAACATCACCTTCAATTAAAAAAAAAGACAAAATCGAGGATTAATTCAGATGATAGTAAGTTAATTTGTTACTATTGTCTTGTGCTGAAAACAAAATCTGAAACATGGACAAAAAAAACCCAACCAAAAAA
>WAAE01006457.1:0-32035 GCA_013400495.1 Nicator chloris | reverse complement strand
AAATAATAATAATAATAAATCAGTAATCCATGAGTTCACATCAATTTTTCTTAAGTGCATATGTTTTATAAAGGATAAAGGATGGAGAGAAAAAAATATTTTATGTTTTCTTTCCCTTGCAGCTAAAAACTATATACAACTTATTTTAGATATATACAACTCAGTTTGGGATTAATTTCTTTTGGTACAGAGGTAACTTACTACAAGCTTTATTAACCACACAGTTTGGAGGCAGCATGGGCATATATTTACTTTTGTATAATTACCTATAAAACTTCTACCAATTATATTTACTTATTATATATTTGTTTTTAAAACAGTTCCATATAGTGTTGTAGTTTTGCCTTCTTTGACATTTTGTGTATTTCCTATTAACCCCGAGTGAATCACAGACATATATGTAACTCTATGCATGACTTTGTCATGTACATTGTATCAGAACAAGCTGGAGATAAGAGAAACCCAGCCAGCCCATGAAATAAATATTTGCCCAAAAGGCCATGACACACTGGATGAAAGCTACTGGATTTTAACTACATTAAATACTCACTTAGATATGTTTTTGCTGTTGACTTGCTAATATTTTTCTTTCCAATTTACTAGATCTGAAACACTGCATGTTTCTGACAGTAATCACAGTTTCTTACTGTGATTAAAGCAGACCTAAGATAATTTTTTTCAGCTCCAAAAAACCTGGAAATGGGTAAAAGTGATCTTGTACTGAATTCCCCCCTGCTGTGTGACACAAGTAGGAATTCCCAGGCTTGGAGCTGATGGCTCAGGAGGGAACAACAGCAAAACTGGGATCATGAGCCTGTGAAAGCTCCTGGCTACAGCCACGGGGACAGGTCAAAACCCTTAATTTGAGAAGGCAGCACAGCAATTCTGTACTCATCGTTTCAATCAATTTAGAATGAAATCACCAATTGGCACTTATCTCTTATTTAGCCTGACTTGAAGATCTTTTATATCAAGAGGGCCTTACATGGTTTGTTTTACTTTTAATGTTGATTCATGGAGGCTAGTTTGTTTGTTTTTTTTAATCTAATATTTTCCACCAAAAATTATGTCCTGCATAAATTAAAATAAATTACAGAACCTTTTCTCAATAATTAAGAATAAGCTGGTGTACACATCACACTGTGTTTCTGTAGAACTACCTGTAGTACTAGCAATTTCTTTGCTTGGGTGGAGCAGCAGGGACACTTGGCAAATGCTTTGCTTCAGAAACATTGTGTTACACAGGTATTTTTCATTGGATAATATGCTTTGTGATGGAAAAGTTTCCCAACTGCTCATTAGAAGAAAAATATTAGTTTAAATTTTAAACTGTTTGCAAAGTATAATTTTAACTAGGAAAACTCCTGCTGTAAATATAGAACTGGAATACTGTGATGTGGTTTACTGCACCTGCCACCCAAAAGCGTTTTGCAATATTATGCACAGACTTTAAAGGAAAAAAAAATTATTTGAGAGATGCAAATAATGGCAAGAGTACTAATAAATGTTTGATTGCATCTATTTAAAAAATAATTTAATTTTCTTTTTAAATAAGTCCTCCATCCAGCTTACTAATATCTACCTGTTCTGAATTTCAGTGCTTTTTGCACTTACATTAAGAATATTATTTAAATACGTGGTTTTCTTGAAGGTCATATTCAGGGTTAAGGCACACAAAAAGTAAGTTTAACAGACAATCAATGGTTTGCTCATCCATTAATATGAGTTTAAAGGATGAGCTGCATTTGCAAACCACAACCTTGTACACTACAAAAAAGAAATTGAGATAGTAAAATGATACAGCCTAAGCCCACTGAACCCAGAGAAGGAGATGTTTGATTCCTCTAACCATAATGTACTGAACATGTTTTAGTCTACAATCTGTATTTAAATAAATTATACACTCGATCTCCACAGTGGAAAATTTTATACAACTCACACAAAATAATATGAGGATGTACATAGGAAGCATCAAATCTTTATCTTAACTACAAAAATATTAATTAGAAGAAATAACATAGCAGAAGGGTAAAAAATCTGAGATGCCACTGGAAATATCACAGAGTAAGGAAAATGTTTCAAGTCTACCTTATTTCTTAGTGGGAAGCTGGGGAGAAAATATGGTGTAGAACCAGTGCAGGCATTGTCTTTCCTAGTCCATTTTTCTACGGGGTTTCTTAATGAAAAACATTTTTTTAAATTTTCAGTCTTGTTTGATGTTTTCTTGTTATTTTTTAAGGAAAATATTTAACTCAATTACTTCCTTCAAATCACCCTAAAGAATTAAAAAAGAAAAAAAAGTAAAGATAAATCTTAATTCGTATAGGAATAGTCAGACATTTGGCTTCTAGAGATATGCCTGCTTAAAACCAGGAATTGGTCTTTTCTCTGGATGCAGTATCTGTCAGCAATATTTACAGCTTAAGAAAGTAAGCTGAACAGTTTTCCTTGAACACTTTTCAAAATTTCCTGAGCAGATTCTTGAGATGCAGCAGGACAGTTCTGCAGCTAAATCTAAAAAAGCTGAATAAATGAAATTCATACGTTGCACTGAAGAGCTCTTTGGTGCTGAACACTGCCGTAACATCTTCATAATAAATTATTTCCTTAATTTGATGCACTTGAATGTGCATTCCCAGTATTCATGATGTATGACAGGAAACATCAGGCAGCAGGCATGGATTTCCTGATTTCAACAAGATGCTATCCTAAAAATGAAAAAGCTCTTCCTCACTAGCAAACTCAGAGGCAGAACGATTTGGGCTCCAGTCCTTTGAAGCCACCACAGGTCTGTAACAGCAAATAAGGAGAAGCCTGCTAGAATTTACTGGCACAGCTCCAAGGGTTGAAGTTCAGCTCGTCCTTTGGGACAAACCCCTGCTAACTCACCAGATTTTGCTCAGTTTGACCCATGTGAGCTCACCCACCCTCTCAAAAAGGAACTACCTCTGCATGTAACATTTGGTCCATGCCAGGGCTCAGGGTACAAACCTTGAGGAACAGAGTCTGTCTTCCCATCTGCATAAAGCCACCATGTCCATGACTGGACTCTTTGAGTGCTACCACAACACAAACAAATAAAACTACACACAAAAACTGCATTAAACAACATTTAGAGCCACAAAAGCCTGCATTCATAACTTTGGAAATGTCAGTCTGAAGATGGGCTACTTGTCTTAAGATGACACATTTTTCTCTTTCAATGCTCTCTGTACCAGCTGGCCAACAAGGCCCTGATGCCATGCCATTGTCTTCCCACCTCGGTTTTACTCCCCTCATTCAGCAAAGTGTGGTCCTTGCTCCACCAATCCATGCCTCACCCCTTCCACACACTCTCCAGCTTTCACAAATAATCTCTTACAGCAAAAAAAAAAAAAAAAAAAAAAATTAAGAATCCAGGGTTAAGCCAAAATCCTGGGTTATTCCTTCATGTCATGGAGGGAAGTATGTTCTGCTGCAAACAATTTCTTTCGGTCCAGCAATTTGATATATGCTCTTTGCTTTAGCACAGTCCCATTCCTCATACAGGAGATGCCTTCCCTCACTTTCTTTTAATATTGTCTCTGTTTTAATCAAGGTAACCATTTTAACTTCCCTCCCTGGTCCTGGAGCACCAAGAGGTGTCACAGATTCTCTGAGCTGCCAGAGAAAGCCCCTGCAACACCACAAGAGCCTCAAGCTCAACCATCTCCACAGGGATCAAACACTGAGCATTCCACTGCCCAGCTGAAACCCTTCCACTGGGTGGGTCCAATCAGCTGTTGTCAGGACATCTCTTCATATGGGAAATATCAACTCAAATGGTTGGAGGGTGGCAGAGACACTGAACCAGAGGAACCACAGCAGGTCAAGGGACCTTAATTCAGGCAACAGTGCTGATCCAAGTCTTCCTGACACCATGGCTGGCTTATTTAGATTAACACATGGATGTGTTCCTGCTGTTTTAGATCATTTAAGAAACACAATCAACTTCCTAAATGAGGTTGAATCATGTACTTTTTAGGTAAGAACATGCTAGAATATCCAATGTGAATGACAAGAAATATTTCACAGGATGAAGCAAAATTAATGTTTGGCTAATTTTCTTGGTATTTTAATCATAGGCATCTTTCTGCCACACAGGAAGGAGTGCCGTGGAGACATGGAATAAATGCAATAGCAGAAACACTCTGAAATAAATATTTTGTTAAAATGTTGGGACGGTCAGCAAACTGGTGGGTTTGTTGCTTCCTTGAGGGTGGTAGAAATTGCGGAACATATTTAATGCCTAATGCAGTATGAAAGTATAGATCAGTTCTAATCAAGTAGAAATTAGTATCTAAAAATAAAAAGAGAGAAAAGTGATAAAGACATGCATCACCTAACTATACTATTTCTGTCTGGTAGAGAAATGCCTAGATAATGTATGACAATATTTTATATTATTTAAAAGTCACAGATTTAATGTAGTGCATGTTAAGTAAACTCTGACTAAATACTAGGAACAGTATCTTCTATATTAAAATCTGTACTCAACTAATTCCTCATGCATTTACTCATTTCTTATTTCTTCTCACTTATGCTAAGAGTTGGTCTTTTAATAATGAAGTAACACATCTCCCATTTCCCTTTTCCTATTTGTCTTTACAAATTCCACTAAAAATACTTTCTCCTATTAGACATATAAAGCTTCTATAAGTCAGAATTTCTGCAAAACTGAGCTTTTGAACTCACACTTCCAAAGATCTGTTAAGAAATATGTTGCTCTAGGACCAAAGTCTTATTTATATGAGTTTGTGGCTTAACTGACAAGTACTCTTATGTGAGAAGTAAGGAGAGACAGTTTGTATCTTAAACACCATAATCCACTTTTCAAATCATGTAGACGTCTGGAAGGGAATCAGTCAGTAAAGTAAATTACATTATATCCCACTGACAGTCCAGATACAATCCATGAGATTCATTACTTCTACCCAAGACAAAAGAAAAAAAATATGGGAGAGGTGTGGGAGGGTCAAAAATATTTGCAGCTCACAACATTGCTTAATCAAAGTAAACAGACTTCTATTTTTAAAAATGCAAACAGCACTTAGTTCTTGGTTTAAATGCAAAGGTGGGATATAAGCAATAACTTGCTGCATTTTTATATGAGGCCATAGGCTAACTGTTTCTGTTTTACAAGCTGCCAGCAGTTTGACCTCTCTAATTTGCTGGGAGACAAGGAAACAGCACCTCGAAAATTATATTTTTTCACTAAGATGAATATTTTCTCTCTGCGTTTCTTTTACATGAGTTTGTGTAGGATTTATTCACAACAGATTTTCCAATTCTTAGATAGTGGTCTCTCACCCATGACAGCCTTCATTGATGTAGTAGCCAAGATGTACCGATAATTGCAGTCAAAGCTGCAATTTAGCCTTTTTAATTCAAAAGGAACATCTGAGAAGGAACATTTCTGCATGAATTAGAATCTGAAGCTAAATAGTACTTTCTTTTCCTTCAGGATTCTCTTCAGCTAACTACCCAAACTGGACATTTACAAACTAGATTTCACCTTTCCTTTAAGTGGTTTCATATGAATGAAGACAAATTCATTAATTTCATTTTTTTTTAATAGGAATTATGAACACAGTATAATTCCATTAGTTTTTTCATAATGTTAACCTTAAAAATAAAACTAAGCTAAACTTTGTGCATACAGAATATTACTTACATTCTATAAGATGCAGTCAGTCCCTTCTCTCCGTTCCAAATGAGAAACCAAGAAAATGCCATTTTTAGTTATAACAGTTGACTGAATTTCCACATTAAAGTCAAACAAGAAACTGGAAATGAGGCACTAAATATGTAGCATTAATTTTGTGTCTTAACTATATCCTGAGTCCAGTCTATCAGTAATGTATTGGAAGTTACTAATGTTGTTGCATTTTACAAAACTACTCATTGTTCAGATGTTTTACAAATAGATAATTTTCCACTGAGCTCTACCTTTTCCCCTGAAAAAGCCCCCACAGACATCATTTCAATTTTCATATATGTGCAGCAATGGGAAAAAGTTTCTTTATTTTGACTGAAACTAGGAAGTGAGGACCTGGGTATGTCTCTGGAGCTCGTAACTCCTTCGAAATCGCTGTGAGCATCTCAGCACTTTCAGCAGTTAAACTGAAATTTATTTCCGTAACACACAAAAATGTTCTGTTTTTGTGAAAGCAGGAGAAACCTCTTTATAAACCTGGTAGCTACAACTGTAAAAATATTTTAAGTTGATGCAGAAGGGAACATGTTTTTATTCCGTAGGCTTGTATTATGGAAAGCTTAAATTCAGATTATCTCATTCAGTAACTCCCCACTTTACAGTAGTAGCAATTCATTCTAATTGCTTGGGTAGCACACTCAGGAAAAAGAGTATTTTTCCTTTTCACTGAATAATGTTTCATGTTCGGTTAAATGCAGGAAGTTACACCACCGTCGGAATGTGATTGTCTGCAACGGCAGAGTTACTTCGTATTCATACGTTTGTGTTTAGCTAAATATTAAAATGTTGGCCACTCGGCAATACTTCTCAAAATATCTCTAATCTCTAACTAGCTAAACTAAAAAGACATCTATCCACCTCAATCAGAATTGTTTTCAACTGTGCATAATCATTTTTCACAGAAATTTTTAGCCTCCTGTATGGAGCAGATTATAGCAAATGTAATTCACACATGCTGTTTCTTATTCAGAGGAAAACACAGAGTAAGGATGTGGAGAATTTCTAGCCAAATCTTCATTCAGATCCAAGATCCACGGACGCCACTGTAATTGAGAGACATTCACAACCAGATAGCTGTAGACTTCATTTTTGTTTAAAATAATACCTCTTCTACACGAGCTCCAACTAAAACATTAATGTTATTTAACTTCTAGCAAGCTGCCTTGAGCTGAACTTACAACAGATTACAGGTTCTCGGTTTAATTCTGTTCAGAAAAGGACACTGCTTAAAACCATATACTTATAATTCACATCTAGGTCATGTAAATGTGCTGCTGATTTTCAGACTATTTTAAAATTACGTATAACTAATAACATTCTTCTTTCGGAATTCGACTTGCCTGGCAGTTCACAATGGAAAATGAACTATTCCTCCCATACCTCAAAGTGCACACTTTACTCTGAAAGTTGTTTGAGCTCACCGTGCTCAGACTAAATATGCCTGCCCATAGCACCCAGCCTCTCAGAAACCCCAGAGGAGCAATCAGCTGCCCAAAAAGCAGCTTTATTGCCTTCAGATTTCAAAGAAGTCCTGATTTAGTTCTGCTGTTCTGACATTCTGCTTTGTATCAAAAATTATTATTTCAAAAGCCATGTTTAAAATTTTACAATAACAAGGAAAACAGTGTTTGAATTATATCAAATTAAAACACAAAGTATAATAAACAACTCCAGGAAATATTAAAAGATGCAGACCTGCACAGTGATTTTTTACTCCTCATCTATATTAGATGTTTATTTTAGTTTTTAAAATATTATGGATTTCTTTTTATTTACACCTCTAGCCTCCCAAAAAATAAAACAAAACCAAAAAACAAAAACAACCTAAAAACTGATTAAAGCACAAGAATGAAATTATTTCTAAGGTGACCTTATTTTAAGATTAATTCTAAAATAACAGAGCTACTTCCTCAGCTATTCCATACACACTCCTGTGCTGCTTCTCAGCTGCACCAAAGGACACCCCCAAACAGCCGCAGCTGCCTGAAATCACTTCAGTGCTTTGACTTCCGATTTGAAAAATTCACACAACCATTTACTAAGTTCAATAATGTTACAACTTTAAAAAACTTTTGTTACTATGTTGTGATTGGAAAATGCCCTAAATAGAATCACATTTTAAAATTATTTAGCTGTTCATCCTGTTTCTGATACTGCACCCATAGAATCTTTACAAAATTTTATTTGCTGAATTTGTTTCTAATTTCAATTAGCTAAGCCACTTTCTGTGTAACTTTTAAGCAACAGAACACACATTAAGCTGCTGTTCAGATGCCAGAACAAGGGAGTACGTATTAGGCAGTGACTTCTGTTGGAATAACAGAAGGATCCTGCCTCTCAGAATCCACAACAAAACAGCCTAATACCCAAACAGTGCTTTCAGATATTCAGCTCCGTATTTTTCCAATAAAATAGTATTTAGAGTAACTATACTCCTTTCAGAAACAGAATCAACAGCTTTTGACACACAGTACCCATGCAATAGAATTTACAACTCCGAATTCTATAAGAATAACCCAGGGTGGCATCAGTTTCTGTGAGGAGAAAGGGTGAGAACGGGTGAATGAAGGATCAGTGAGTCCACATCTCTTCTTCATGACAACATTTGCAGAAAATGAAAAATAAGCTGCTTAAGTACTAATTTTCCACAAAAATATTTTCCTGCTGTAATACAAATAATATAAAATTTCTTTTCTGAATTTTAGCTTTATGTCTAAGGTAGCAGTAGCTCATACTACCCTATAATCTTGGCAAATGTTCCAGCACATGTTTGAATTTGATTTATTAAAAATTATTTCATGGGTACTTTGCTGAGATAAATTAAATGAAGTCAAATCACTGAAAATTCCACATTGCTTAAACACTGAAATTCCAAGGAGTTACTCCAAGAATGAGCCTTTTTTTTCCAATAATTTTAAGCTTCCAATAATTCCCTACAATTTACTAAATTATGACACAAATTAATATATAAATTCACAGCTAAGTAACAGAAAGAAAAGCTACATCTTAATGCTGATTATCATGTAATAGTTACTAAACATTTTTCTCCTCCATGAGCTACAAAAATAAAGTTGTAGCTATTGCATTTTTAAATTTGGATCTATATGGACTCTATTCATAGACCACCTTTAAACTATGTTTTTATCCTGAAACAAAAAAAATTTGGTTTTGTTATGAAGCCTCCTTTAAATGCTTTTTATCTACAAATATACAAAACCCAGAAGTAGCACTTCTGAACTGAACATTATTATTTAAATAAATAGCAAAGGAAAAAATAGTACTTGAAAGCAAAGAATAAAACAGTACTTGAAAAACCAGTTTCTTCTTTTGCACCTCTTAAGAGAGTTAAGCTGTAAAAATACCTACAGATATAATAAAATATCTAAAAATGTATTTAACGTTATTTTCCACTGCTATCAGCAACTTTAAAAGTGAAAATAAATTACATTATCACGTGACAGGCCAGCATGAGACATGTAGCTTTAATATTGATTTGAAATGGTCATTTTCAAGGAACAGTTGAAATAACAGGGGCAAAACGTTCAATGTTTAAAGTAAGTACTGCTAGAAATGGCAAAAAAAGTGTCAATGGAAATTCAGCCACCACACAGTCTCTTCATTTTCCAACATCAATATACTGAAGAGAAGATCTCAACTTCAATACTCACATTCAAAAATTATGTTAACAGCCCAGAAACCTATGCATTTTAAATTTCTGTATTTGTTAAATTTGTTTTACTTTCTCGGCAGTACATTGCCCAGGCAGGAAAATAGAATTGGTAGCCTCTCAGTACTTTAATTTATGATGCCACAATTCAAATCACAGCAAGTAAGATTTCACATAGTCAGCACTGAAGTAAAATCTGCAGATACTAAATGAAACATGTATTTAAAGAGAAAAAGAAAAAAGAGATACCATGAACAAGGTGAACTTTTAAATTTAAATGAAAAAATACACAGTTATAAATCAGACGAAAAGCATTAATTACAGTATATTTGACTGTGAAACACACTACCCAATGATTTTTAAATTGTAGCATCTCAGAAGAAATTTGAGTTAATAACAACAGAGCAGCTTTTAGAAGGAGCCAGAACTCTATAGAGAATTAAACCACCAAAAAAAAAAATCTTTATTCTTCACAGTGGCCTCTTGTCTTCCAGTGTCACACCGGCTCATTAAATTTATTCTGTCTATGCCTCTAATAATTCTTTCCTCTGATGATTCCACACCAGTAAGATAATACTATTCCCAACCCATGCCACCATAGATGTGTGGGACATTCTGGCAGGGGGGTACAAACTGGTTCCAAACCACCTTCTACCAAATCTAAAAATATTCACTTTCAAACCACAGTTGGATAAAAAGGAGCTCTATGAATAGGTACCACAACTCCAGAATTCCATAATTTCTCCACAAACACACATGCCATGGAGGGTCAGGCTCTCAGTTTGGTACTGAGGACTTCTGTCCCTGGTGGCACCTTGGTCCAGCTCAACAGGACCAAGGAACAGAGCAACCCCTAACAGCCTCTGGAGCCTGATCCCCATTCTGTGAACGCATGGCAAATCCCTGGGATGCAAGACCCATCCAGGTGGCTGCAGTCCAGGCTGCAACTCCTCCCAGAACTCCAAGAGAGCACTCTTGAAACAAATGAGCATTATTAACAAAACAGTCTGTTCTACATTGAACTTTTATCTGGAATAGAAGTCCAGAATTCAAGTGTCTCTTCCTAAACCTCTTTGTAGGTAGGAGACACATGGGAGACAGATGTCCACTTCCCAGAACAGGCATTTTTGAGCACATGTTGAGGAAGTGAAGCTAAATATGCTATAAACCATCAAACTAAGTACAACTATAGCACAATTTGAGTTGGAAGGGAACTCTGATCATCATTCAGTGTAAATTTCCACAGGGGATGATAAAGTACGTAACTTATAAAAAAGACCAGGCAGTCCTCATAAGCTTATAGCAATTTTTGCTGTGTGAGCCTTAGGTGGATTTCAGTGTCCAAATCTCAGTTCAGGCTGATTAAATTCTCTCTAATATTGAGCTTAATTTTTCATTCATGAAATCCACAAGTTCAGATGCATTGACATTTCCTTATTCTTCCTTAAGCATTCTCTACGAAGGCCATTAATGGAAACCTTCTTACTTGCACACTCGTGTGTCTTGCCATTGCAAATAAACATCAACTATAAAGCCAGCTGCAATTTGAAATGCTCTACCTTCATTTCTAATAGAGCATAGCAACAACTTGTATATTCCAAAATCCATCTGTCTTTATCCTTACTAGCAAAAACCAAAACTATGCAGTTCATTTTCCACCTAAACTCCTTATATTTTTCTGGATGGTTCTCTTCATCTAAGTTTTGCAAGTGCTGATGAAACCACTGTACACTTCTATCACTTCAAAGCATCACAGGTATTGCTACTTCTCACCAAAAGACTTCCCACTGATTTACACTCATTTGCACATCCAAATTTTCTTTAATTGACTCTCACACTGTACCTATACTCCTGCAAAAATTTGCTACTGATTTCCTCCTGCTCAACACCTTCCTTCTGTCCTATTCTTTCTCCAATACTTCATTTTTTATCCCTTCCTTCCTTAGTCCATTCTGACCTCACAACTTCCACGACAACTCCTACAGAATACCCTCAGGTTCAAACTGTCTGTTTGTGAAAATAATTTTTAAAATGTTATTTGCAAGGCCAAGTACAGATGATTCAGCAAGACTGAGAAATTGCAGTCTCCTACCCATGGAGTGTTACACTTCCCATGAATGGCAGACTTACTCACATACTTCCTCTTTGGTTTTATCACTTGTTTTGGACAATTTGTACTAGTTAACTATTTAAAATGACTATGTAAGCAACAGTAATAAATAATCAAAGCTGTAAGACAGAATGCTCCATGAAAATCATGATAGTATTTAAGACTTTTTATTTTGTTTTCTTTTAACTTTATTCTGGGGCTTAAAACTAATAGAAGAGGGTGATCCTCACCTTACCAAAGAGGTTTATATATAAAAACATCCCAATACGTGGTAAACTGAAAACCCTACATCATATACCACAAAGAACATCCTACCACAAATTTCAAAGCGTTTAGGAATGCCAATACATCTGCCCTCCAGGGAAAAACTGGATAATTCAAATACCAAGGTGCCCCAGACCATCCACATCCATCCTAGCGTGGAATACAGTATGCAAGCAAGCCAAGGCCTTCTCAGACTGGTTTTCAGAGTACAGATCTACAAGCAGGAAAAAAAAAGTATTTAAAATGCCAATCTGCTCTACTGCTGTCCTAAGTAGCAGGGCAACATTTTTCTGAACCCTGCTAATCACTTGAAAAGTATGGCTGACAAAAAGATGCTGCAAAAAGATGAATGGAAACCATACTGCCAACTATACAACTTAACATCTTTCTCTGTACTTTAACAAATTTAAGCATGACAAGAACACACTGCAAGAAACTTTATAAACCTAAAAAACTAAACCTCTGTAAACCAGAAAAATGTCAATATAATGAGATCACTTAACGACAGGAAGAGATTTCAATCACTAATGCTATGTATAAATGAGCAGCACGGCTCGGGGTGACAGTATCTGGCCACTCAACAATCACCCAAGTACAGGGGAGTTTAGAAGCACGTGAAGTATTTCCTACAACAACCTAAAAGCTTTCTGGCCACACACAGGCTGTGTGGCAAAAAAAAAAAAATTAAGAAAAATAGTCTAAAAACTTTAGCAAATGTAAGTTTATAAATGTGTTTTATTAAAAAATCTTAATTGATAACATCCAAGAACCTGAAATATGAGTAGAAAAAGCCATCTAGGAAAGTGACATTAACATGAGGGTGACATAAACCATTTCTCACTTCTTATTGAAATGTTCACTGAAAGTACTGGAATGTTACCATGAAATTTAATTACAAGTAAAATTAAATCTGTAGTTATTATATGCATTCTAGCTATATGTCAGGCAGATCAACTTCAAAGTACATTGAAATAATGCTACACAGGTAGAGGTACCATACATAGAATATAAAAAGTTGAAAATCTGTTATATGAGAGACCTAAAACAGCATCTCCAAATAAGATTTTTTTTTCTATCAGAGTAAGAACAAGGACTAAAAACAATCATAAAACCAGAATGGTTGGGGTTGGAAGGGAGCTTCCAGTCATGGAATCATAGAATGGTTTGGAATGGAAGAGATCTTAAAAGGCTACCCCTTTCCAGTCCCACTGCCAGAGGATACCTTTTACTAGAGCAGGTTGCTCCAAGCCCCAGCGCTTCCAGGGATGCAGCACCCAGATATTCTCTTAACCTGTGCCAGGGCCTCACCACCCTTATACAAATCATCCTTATAGCCAATCTAAATTAACTCTTTCAGTTTAAAACCACTACACTTTGTGCTATCACAAGAGGCCCTTATTAGCCCACTTTAAATACTGAAAGGCCACAAAATAAGGTTTCTCTGGAGCCTTCTGTTCTCCAGGCTGAACACTCCCAACTCTCTCAGCCTGTCTTCAAAGGAGAGGTGCTCCAGCCCACTGAGCATGTTGGTGGCCTCCTCTGAACTTGCTGCAACAGGTCTGTCTGTGCTGAGGAGCCCAGAGCTGGACACAGCACTCCAGGTGGAGTGGAGAGACAGAATCCCCTCCCTCACCCTCCTGCCCGTGCTGCTCTTGGGGCAGCCCAGGACACACTTGCCCTTCTGGGCTGAGGGAATACAGCAGCAAGCTCAAACAAGAACAAAGGCAAAGAGAAGCTTAGGATAAATTATAACAGGAAACATCCATAAAAGATGACAGACTGGTAGAGGAGAATAATTGTAACAGAAGCAGATTTGTTAATATCAAGAAGTAATCACATCTTGTTACCTGCCTAATTACTTTCAGCAGTGGTCTGTAGGTATTACAGCTAGGACAATAAAAGAAATTTAAATTCCCTAAGAGCTGTGTTTAGAAACATGCTCCTCACCTTTTTTTGCTCCTTTCTAGCACTTTAAAAGACATCTTTTCTTTTGGGCTGCACATCTTGGAGCATTTCTCTGTTTCACAAGATACTTCTGTTCCTCTATCTACATTTCTTTCATTATGTAGAAATAAGGTTCTTGCAGAACCACAATTTCACTGACCATTGTGATCAGACTTTATCTCCCTTCATTTTCGTAGGATGCCAAGCACTTAATGGCCAATTCTGTACAGCAATCTTTATTTTTCCAATGTTAAAATCTAAGTATTACATTAAATACAAACCCCTATGTGGCAGGAGCAAACAAGTAAAATTGAAGGGTAGTATGAAGAGACTAGAAATTAAATTATCTTATACATACTATGATTAAACAAGAAGTCTTTAGCAAGCCCTAATTCTAACATACAATATACATGCATGCTAGAATATATAATCATATTCTTCAGCTATTCTTAATGATAAATTCTTAATTAAATACTCAAATTTCGTTATAATTTTACATAGCACTATGAAACAAAATACATCCATATTATATATATTGGATATTATTTGCTTCCAAAGTATGGTATTGTAAGTGCACTACAAAATACACCAAAGTTGGAGTTTACCAATACTTTTACTACATATATGCAGATGACATCTTTTCTGTGTTGAGACTTGCAATTTGAAAGTTAGGACTATATTTATTTTTTTCTCCAACCATATATATTTCCTATAGCAATATTACACTAACTACATGCAAACAGATAATTTTATTTGTATTCTAAGCCCATAAAAATATGTTTCTAGTTTAGAATTGGTTTTCTAATACACAGAAATGCCTTGTATTACCTGCAGTATACATTAAAATACACTTCTACTACTATAGCTCACATACAGTTTTCTGGATTGGCCAAGCCCCTCAGAAAGTGTGTAAAGCTACCTTGTTTTTGTCAGCATTGTCTCTATGCCTATAAGTGCTAATAAAAATTAAGCTACACTGAAAAAAAATCACTATTTACCTTCATAGGACAATGCCCTCAGTAAAACCACTAAAAGTGCAGGTGTCACAAAACATCTCCACATTTAAAAATATACCACAAATATTTAGCATTCACCCATGAAAGTGCATTAATGTATTGAAAATGGGGAGTATTTCCTGTCTAATGTTTTACAGAAGCAAATTTGCCATAATTAATTTTTTACTTGTCATTTTCTCAAGTCTGCCAATGCTGATTCATTTAGTTGGTTTCAAAAAAAAACCAGCAATCAACACTGTTAAGTACTGATTTTCACTTTGAGCAGGTATTCATACTCATCCTCACTTTGTGGTAAACAAATAAATAAAAACTATTATTTCAGATCACTTAAGTGTTTGCCTAATTAAACAATCAAAACTATCTCCGGTCTTCCCAAACATGCCACAGAACTTCCTATGTAATACTCTCTGTCATGAAGTATGATATTTCTGTCACAGAGGAGGCTATACTTTAAAAACCAAATATTATCACATAATTCATCAGCAAGCCTCATTTCACATCTTAAGAAGGAAACCTTTTAGGAAAGAAAAATCTCTTATTTTAGGATATTGTCTCTGCCTTAAAATTCACTGCACACACAATTTGATCAAAGAGGTCTTTCCGTCAGCTATTGACCAACATATTCCTGTGTTCAGCATCTAAAGGGGAAAAACTAACAACCTGTGGTGTACTATTATCCACTTAAACTCCAGCCTAGAAACAGGCAATGCCACCATAAAAATAAAAGTAGCACTCTTGATTATCTCAGACTACCAGAATGAACAAAAAGCTTGAAAGTGCTTACAGGGTGGTTTCCAAATATCCTGATGGAGCCTATTTACAGGTTAGTTAAGACTTTATTGAATGCCAAATTTTAAGGAATAGGAAAATGTAAACAACTGAAATGTAGCAATGGTGTTCCAGATAATGATCCAAGAATGGAAATTTTGAATAAGCCTTTAAATACCAACATGTTGATATGTATAAAATATAATGGTCTCTAACAGCCAGTACAAAAAGAATGGAAAAACATAATCAAGCTATGCTAAATAAAGCCTCCGAAGTAAGCAAAACAAATTTTACACAGCCTTCAAAGGGAAGCATTGCAAGAAAGGATCTTTTATTCAGATTTTTTCAAATAAACGATGTCTGGTTAGAAAATTCAATCAAGCTTAAAGTTTTGTAGCAACTCCTCTATAGAATAACTGCACAATACAAATATTTCTAGAGAGTGTGTGGTAAGAACTGATGATCACAAACAGGAATTTTCATTCAAATATTGAGAACACTGACCACTTACAACAAAACAACAAATCCCCCACAGTGTTGATCATGTATGGAAGGACTGAAGGTCCCTAGTTTATATAAATATCAATTCTGCATCTTCTTTTGTGGTTTTCACCTGATACAACACAGCATCTTAATCAATGATGTGGTAAAGATATAGCAACCATTATTTCTTTTATGTTTTTACCCTTTAGAAAGAATCAGGGTTCCGGGTTCCAGTTAGCAGAGAATTCAGGACAGGCTTGGCCAAACCAGTCTGTCTTTGCAATGTAAGAACTCTGCCACTTTAGAATAATTTGCTGTGGCTATGGATGGTGATTTCTTGTCAACAGGCGCTGAGCAGAGAAAAACAACCAAGCACTACCAAAACTGGAACAGGAACTTGGAAAACCACTACCACCACCACTGGGAGTGAAAGAGTAAAATGGTCAGGGGCAGATCTACCTGCACAAGTATTTAAGTATTCAATACAAGGTATTAAGTATTACCAGAATAAAAGGTAGTTTTCTGAAGTCAGAAAGTGGGAGACATGACAAGTCAGATACAAGAAGGGCAACATTGTTTTTTTTTTAAAAAAAAAAAAAAAAAATCCCATTCCCATCGTTATTCTTGGTAGCTGTTTCTGGCAAAAGTTCCGTCTGGAGAACTAGAATAAATCCTCAGTGTTTGCATGCTATGAGATAATAAGAACAAGTGCATTTCACTGTTTGGCACAACACTTGAGTTTAATGTGCCAGATTTGGCAGAACTACATGAAACATGATTCCAGTAACTGACTGCTTGAAGACAATTCACAAAATCCCTTGAGAGAGGAAAGCCACATATCGAGCTTATCAACAGTGTGACTGATCCCATAAATGGCCTTAGCAAGGCGTGATGTCTGGGTTAGTCAGTCAGGGAGATGAAATTATCAGTGCTAAGGAACTGCTCCAGCTTTCCATGGCATCATCCCCACAAAACAGAAGCAGCAATGAATGTCAGCTCGTTCTTCACTGCACAAGGATATAAATCACAGCTACAGAGATAACCCTTACTGTATTATTTCCTAATTTTTGTCTCATTTTGCAAAACTGGTGCTCTTTTAACATAGCATAAAAACCCCTTTAGGATTTTTTTTTCCAAAATTAAAACAATAAACACACGTTAATCTTAAGGCAACAAACTACTGTGCGCATAAATCATGAGCAATTTTGGAATCTTTAGAGGCAAGAAATTGTCACCTATCAATGATTTCATGTGGCTGCATGTAAAAATGAAAGGTCATTTATTACTTCTGAAGGTTTTTATGGATTTTTTAAGGATCTTCTACTATTTAAAAGAAAGCAAAGAAGTATTGAGACTCAGAACTAATCTTATTTCCAAATTCATTAATGGACATACCCCAATAATCCATTTATTCCTTTCTATTTTAATCAGCATTTCTGCTGCCCAAGAATGAAGAGGAAAAAAGTTTATAAAGTTACAAAATTTAGAAACTGATTGCTCATAGCAGTCCAAAGGCCTGACACTCACGTATTGGGCAGTTTCTTGCTTAGGATTTAAGCATTTTATGTAGCCATTCCTACTAAATAACAAAGGACTGCAAATTCTCTTTTCTTGTAGGTTTTTCTGGCCTCCACATTAAATACTCTGCTGAAAAACAAAACTCAATTATTTCACTTTAAAACAAGTGTCACCCAATAGAGCAGGTGATTAATTAATTAAATCACTTTATTGAATTTTACAAATGAAAATTAGAGCTTACAGAGAAGCACAGAATGGTTTGGGTTGGAAGCAACATTACAGACCATCAAGTTCCAACCTCCTGCCAAGGGCAGGAACACCTCCCACTTGACCAGATGACTGGATGTAGTTTGTAAGAGGTCTTATTTCACTTCCTTAAAAATAAAAACTGCAAAGTTCTGCTGAAGAAAAAATCCAACTTGTATCCAAAATCTCTTTGCATCTACTGAACATTTAACCCAATTAGAAAATTGCTTCATTTCACTGTCTTCGAAGCTAAAGTAAATAGAATTCTGTGCCACACAAGTGATTAGCATTAACTTGCTCAAAATTCAGCCAAATTCCATAAAGCCAACCACTCATAAGACAGCATCTTAAATTTTATTTGGGGAAGTAGATGGGCACTGAACAACTTTATAAGACATTGGCAAAAGATTTTATTTTGTGCTTACAGTGGTACATTTTTGTGCGCACATGGGGTTTAAGAAACAGGTTAAAAAGATACGTTTTCTTATGCTAATTGCATTTTGAAAATAAACACTGAGCTTTAGAGCATTACAGGTATTTTTCGGGAATTTAGACAGTGAGAAGGTAAGAAGAACATATCCTAAAGTATTAAGCTCTTTTTTCTTGGCTTACTTTACTGCCATCATCCTTCAATTTCCAAAAATTTGACTCAAGTGCTGATGTGATTTGCATAATTAAAAATATCTATATGATAACCCACAGATCCATTGTGAGAGTCATTGTAGTTTCTTCACATGGTCCAAAAACAGAGTAGCTCTCAGAACACTTTCATCCATAGTTGTCAGAGTATATTCCTCTGGATTTAGTCTACTCAGTGTGAGCTTGATGACCTTTTCATTGGAAAAAAAAAAAAAGAAAGGTCATATCTACATTAACAAGAGTAGGAAGTTATGCACTTACTCTCCTCAAAGCAGGTGGGTATGAGTCAGTCCTAGTTCAGAAAACACTCCCCAGCAATAACACACTAAGGGTTAGTACCAGGATATTATAGTCATGGAAAAGTGACTGGGATTCTGAAACTCATCAGTGATGAGGTCAAGGCAAAATTGAGGTTAAGGCTGCATCATTCAGCCACTGATGCAGGACAAGGCAAAATTGATGATTTTTTTATTTTTTTTTTCCCACTCAAGTTCTGGTTGCTTTATTTATCACACACCAAACAGACCAATGACTGTTTCTAGACTGTCTTACAGAAATAACAGATAAAACCCATCAGCTCTTCCAACCATTTCCCCTATCCAAAGATCATGGAATTTTTATAACAGTTACAAGCCACGCTGTATAAGCAGGAAGAGGAAACCTACAGAATTAAAGGGCTTGCTGCAACCTACTCCTCAAATTTTAGATAGGTTCAAACAGCAGCTGGGTAAACTCATCGAAGAAACATTCGCTGACAGCTACTAAAAACAAAGACAGGTCTAGCTCAGGAAGTCTGAACTACGCATGGAAAGAGGTTAGGAAAGCATCCTGTGGAAGTATCCCTATATTTTTCCCCTTTTCTTACATTCCTTCCTCGAGGTCCACTGTTAGCCAGTACCAGAGATGATAACAGTTTAAATTAAGCTTTGGTCTGACCCCAGTACAAAGTTTAACAGTCTTAGTGTAGATGCCTCAGGAATAAAGCTTTAAATTTCTAATCTTACCTTTTAAGGTAGGATTAAAACCTGTCATTAAGGTATAATTTTTTCTCACAAGGTATAAGCTAGTTGATAGGCTTTCCGAAATTTGTGTAATTGGTCGCTACTGTTTTATGGTATTTTGTGCTATTTCTAAACAGGAATAAATCCGTGTTTGATTTAGTATACTTAAGCTCATATATCATTATGTTTTGTCCAGTAATTTAGTCTCTCCCTTGTATTTACCATCTTTTTAAAACAAATTATGAAAGCACCAAAACCAAGTCTTAAACCTGATTTGCATAATTTTCCAAATCTGTGGAATATGTACTTTCATTAATACAGATAACATTTAGAGTTCAGATTTTAAGCTCATTATCCCAAGGTATAAGTAGGTCTCCCAGTTTACTCTGGTCTGGTACCCAAATAATGCAAGAAAACTGGCTAAGATTCTCAAATGTCCTAAAAACACTGAGTTTTGAAATACTGCATGACCAAACAGATTGTTTAAATGAGAGCACAAAACCAGAGCCTTCCATTCTCAAACAAAATTTTAACTTTACATTTATTACTTATGTAAACACTTTACTAAGCATTTTAAGAATCTAGTACACTATATTAAGAAAAGTTGTTAAAGTTGTTTTGGAAACTGCCACAAAAATAATCAAACCTCATACAGCAGCATCAGAAACCCTTTTGTACTGTAACCCAATTTTTTAAAATGCTTCCAAACTCCCTATTTGCAATACAGTATTGAATCTTCTACTTATTTAATAAACTCAACTGCAATAAGCATCTTATGAATTTGAGTCAAAGGCATTGTCCAGCTGGGGTGCTAAAACACTAAAGCGTGCTGTAGTGCTAAAAAACAAAAGCCAGCAGATCCCAGAAAGTGACCTTTAAGGATTAAGGGTGCATCTGCCAGCTCAAAGTTCCAAATCTAGGATCCTTGTGGATTTGAGCTTCTTTCCCATGTAGATAGGGAGAAAGAGAAAAAATACTCTTTGAAGGGCAGGTATCGAGAGGATTGGGCCAGAACCTTCTCAGTGGTGCCCACCAACAGGAAAAGGGGCAACGGGCACGAAGTGCAATACAGGAAGTTCCATGTGAATATGAGGGAAAATGTCTTTGCAGAGCACTGGAACAGATTGCCCAGAGAGGCTGTGGAGTGTCCTCTGGAGATAAAACTTGCCTGGACATGATGCTGTAGAATCTACTCCAGGTGAAGCCTCTCCAGAGCTCCCTTCCAACCCCAGCCATGCTGCCAAGTCTATAAAATACCTGCCAGCACATCATAACACCGGGGTTGGGACACCCACACTGAATTCATGTGTACCTGACTGCCAAGAAAAGACTGTAGTGTGACACCAACGGCCGGAAAAGGTGCCAAAGTGACACTTTTCCTTCAGTGCATGATCCTGTGTATCAGCCTGTGGGCAAAGGAGAAGTGGCAGCACTGCTGCACCCTGCAAATGCCCCAGATGCTGATCCCCACCTGGCAGGGATGAGCGAGATAAAGGTGGGCTGAAGGAGCCTCGCATTGAGGGGGTGACACTCTGCAGGTCTGAAAGCTGCTACAGAGTCAAACAAGGAATTAATTCCAATGCCAGAAGCTTGCAGTATTTACACTCCAGTTCTGGAAAAACAGTTTAAACTGACTTCTCCACACTAAATACCAAAATCCTTCCATATATTAGAAAAGCTGTTAATAAAGGATAGGTTAGCTCTCCATTGTATCAATATAGGGTTTAAAAGTGAGAGATGGAAAAATAAAACCCGATTCACATTTAGTCTAACCTAAATTATATCTCCTTATTCTCCATACTTGCGGAGCAGGTTATGCCAACTACAGCAGGAGCATGTTGATGTGATTGACCTCATTTTGCCTCTCCCTTGTACTCGCATGAACCTGCAAAACAGCAGTCTCTGCTCTCACGTGGCATCAACATGTCATAGAATCTTAAAATTGCTTGTAAAATCTGAAAAAAAAATTAAGCCCTGAGAAAGTCGCTGTTATTTCTGAGAGAACTGTTCTCTCCTGAAGTTAAATTGAATTAACCCTAGCAAAAACAACTAATGATATATATAAAGCTGATGAGAAAACACCACTAAGGGCAAAGAAAAACATTTTAAGCTTGAACTCATACTTGGGAGCTGCCACTTCAGAATACTTTCTTTCAAAGTACCATTTTTGGAGACAAATCACAAACCAAAGCTTTAGAGCTCACATATCAGTTAAATATTCATGTGTAACTGAGATTTTCACATTACTTCTAAAACACTGACTAGTATAACACCACAAAAATGAAGATTAAAAGATGGCTACTTGTTACTACATTTATTTTCACAAGACCATCACATTTAGTTTACTTAGCTGAATTCTTCCCTTCCTGATTATCTACAAAAATCATTTTCCATCTCAGTTTCCTGTCCTCAAATCCTCTTTAGAAACAGTGAATTCCCTTACCAAGGGTAAACTCTGTAACAATAGGAGATATAAACATCTAACAACTTACAGAAGTTAGTAAATAAAGGTCCTTCTGTTGCTCTTGGTTGAGCTACATCGGTAGGAGTCACTACAAAAAGCAAATGCTTGAAAAAGAATAAAGGACTGTTTTCCATGGCACTGAAATTATTCCAGAATTAAGCTGACTCCAAGTTATTGAAGCTGTACAGTGACTAACTTACCTTCACTTTTTGCATTTTTTATCCCATTTCTTTCCCTTATAACAATGATTGTCACATCTGATTTTCCATATAGTGCCACATTTTCTGGCAGTGTTTTGGATTCAAGTATTCTCCCCACCACCCCAAACCTCGAAGGAAGTTTGAATGGATAACCCTAGCCATCAGAAACTTTTCTCATGTAAGTTTCTGAACTGCTCATTTCAGCACGAAACTGTGCAGAGAAGTGGGAAAACACTCAATATTCTTTGAATGAATATCCCAGTATCCTGAGAGCAACACAAACAGGAGATCAGGCACTGCTTATTTACACTGGTGTCCATCTCACCATGATCATGAGATCTACAGCAACAGGATCCATGGGTGGTTACCCTTTACTCTGAAGAAACCAAATACAGGGAGGAAACCTGAAAATTAAATAAACAGGGGAACCAAAAAGAAAGGAAAGACAAGCATATAAATGCTTCTTGTTTTTGCTCCAAAGGTTTCTTTCCATTTATGTGGTCAAGCAACAGTTTATAAAGATCCCAAGATTTTGGGCTTGTATTTGTAGAGATTCATTTCTTTTGCTTCTCTCTTGGAACACCTCCTCTCTACCCAATTATTTAATAAACCTTACTTCTGTTAGAAAGGTATTTTAGCTTTGCTTTTATCACTAACTCTCCCACACTGGGAATGCCATTTGTCTCCTGGCCACAGTGAGATATGACTATCTGCTCAGCCAATAAGTACAGTACTAACTGGGATTTACATATATGATGTACATGGAAATAGATGATGTTCCAAAACATCATTTACTCCATCATGGCAATTACCTAGGTTTAAATGGCATTCAAGTATTATTTATAAATTAAAATTATCAATAAAAAAAAATGTGATATTACATACTAACAGTCAACAGCTTTTCTAACTAGTATTAATCCTACTTCCAGCTAATTCTCTATATTCACCAAGTTTCTGACTGCAAAGGAAACCTCAAAAGTTAAAGTTTTCCAGGCATGTGTTGGTGATAGAGCATTACACAGTCACAGGTGGGGAGGAGGAGAACACAACATCCAGTTCTAAGCTCATAAAGTCAAGTTCTATCAGAAGAATGGGTGAAAAACTTTGGTCACTTCTTAAAAATAATAAAAAGCCTTAAAAAATATAAGGTAATAAAACATGTTAATGTTTGTCTAATCATCAGTTGTATTTCCAAGTAGTTTCTTACAGTTGTATTTCCAAGTAGTTTCTTAATCAGAACTAACTTCAAACATAGCACATGCTGCTCTGTATTTACCTCTGTTTACCTGAATCAGTATTTCTAGAAGGGGTGGCAAAGAACTGCTTCCAAATTATTAATGCAGCTGCTTAATGTCCCCTTCACATCATCATCTCTCCAGTAATGAAGACAAAATCGAGTAGTTTTTGCCTTGCAGGATTTATTGTCGACTAAATCTCGTCATGCCTACACAACTATAGGAAACAAAACTGTCAATCAGAAGCATTGCTTATGAGCATTTTGGCAATTTTCTGCTTTATTTTTTGTTTTAACTGTTTCACACAGAGGTACGAGACAGTGCCTGACCACAAACCAGCCAAGCAGTGCAATTATTCGGACTATTGGTAATAATCACGTCTGCATAGCTGCAGTATAAATCTGTAATTACACAGGCAGGATATCCCCAAGGCTTGGGAAACAGCATTAGTTTTACAATATGAATTTAACAAGACAAAACTTATTCGTGATTGAAAAAAAAAATTCAAGGAAAGCTTAAACCTTGCCAATTATAACTGAAACACCAAAAATATATCAAGGACAAAGAACAGAATGTGAGGACAACGATGACAAACTGCTTTCAAGAACACAAGGCTACAGAGGTATCCAAGGGGTACAGACCTGGAGAGATGAGGTGTCCAGGAGAGCTGGCTGACCTCCTTCCTCCAAGTTCAAGAATGGCCCATCTAAACCAGCAGCTAATCAAGCAAAGGAGGCAGAAAACCTGTTTGGATGAGCAAGGAACTCCTAACTTAATGCAAAGAAAGGAAGGAAGCATAAGAATCATAGAATGACTTGGGAACATTAAGATCATCTCGTTCCAACCCTCCTGCCATGGGCATCTTCCAGTAGATCAGGTTGTCCAAAGCACAGGAGAGCTGGAAGTAGGGAGAGGCAACCCAGGAGGAATAGAGAGATATTGCTCAATCAACAAGCCAAAGCCCAGCTGGAGCCATCTGGTCACACAATGGGCATGAGCTGAATTATAGGAAATTTCATTTAAACTTAAGGAAAATAGATCTTTTTTACTTTGAGGCTAGTCAACTTCTCTAAAAGATTGCTAAGGATGCAATGTCCATCCTTGGAGATATTAAAAAACACAACTGGACACAGTCCTGGGAAACTCACTGTAGCCCACTCTGAATAGGCTGATGACCACTAGAGATTCTTCCCAACTTCAACTTCTTTGTTATCCCACTCGCATATGCCGTAAAAATGGTGGGAGTCTTAGTTTAGTTGGTCTTTTTTTCTGCCCAAATAATTATTCATCACACTCTATATCCTATTATAGTGGGCAATAATGATTACTTTGAAAAGTTCTCACAAATTTAACAAGTAGTAGTTAGGATTATGATTATTAATTACCCTAATTTGTACCAACAAGGTCAAAAAATTAAAAAAAAAAAAAACACCTTTAATTACTAAGCTCTCTAAAGCACAGCCCATTCAGTCTCCTACTAGGCACAAAAAGCACCATTTAAGAAAATTCAAGAAAGATGACCAGACCTAAAAAATATTCCTGTCCCAATAGTTGAGTGAAAGATGGCCTAGCCAACTCATGTACAAAAATCATTATTTTCATCTGCAAGTATTGCAATAATCCACCAGTCCCCAATAAAGGCTTATTAACCCAAATACCTGTATATACTTGCAAGAAAAGAAATGGAGTAAGTTACGTCTTTCACGTACTTGAAAGGTGTTCTGATTTTTCTTAATGCTGTAATTCCACTGATTAGCACCAATATTTATCAACTACCTATGATGCAAAGAAGAGAGAGGGAACAAAAATACAGCACATTTGGTGTTAGCTCACCTTGGATCTAGAAAATCTAAAATACTTTACACAGCTGTGCTCTGTTTAACAGCAGCATCCTCGAAGGTTATGAAGTGCAGGTGAACATAAAAATATAGAAATGTATCGCTCCCACTCTAATGACATAAATACATAAAAGCTGTCCTTTTATCTTCAACAGTTTCTCCTCCCAGATTTGCAATAATTAAGTAATATTTAAGTTAAAAGAAAAACACAGTTAGTAAATTAATGAATGACCAAAGTTCATTACATGACCTCCTAGTCTTTAAGCTCAGCTCGACCCTTTAAGAACACTGGCATTGCTACACGTTGTTCTATGCAGGAAAATACTTTCACACCCTAGAAAAAAAATACATGATAAAAAGATGCACTCCATCTTATCTAAGTTGAAAAAATAGCAATGGTCAGATGATTGTTAGTTAAAAAGAAAAAAACAAAGAAACAAACAAAACAAACAAAAAACCGGCAAAAAAAAAACAACCAAAAAAAAATCCCAACAAAAATAACAACCCCATGGAGCATTTTAGAATATATCCATAATTTTCTCCAGGCTGACTGCTATAGCAAGTCCGTCTGATATCTCAAGAAGTAGAAATAAAAAAATAACCTATGTGTGATCATCTGTCTTTCACCAGGTGCATGCTTGAATTTGGGTTTTTTTTTAAAAACAAGAGATTGGCATTTGGTATAAGCCATTGGTAATAAAAAAGGCCACAAAGTTAAGGCATGGAAAATGAGTTAATTCCTGTTATTTCTTCCAGCAAACAGAATTTAAAAGATTCTGAAATGATGATCCTTAAAAAAAAAAAAACCAAAGTCATAGAATTCACTGGAAAATTGGAAATTGAAAAATTTAGTTAAGAAACTAATCTATCTTTAGCAATATGTATTTGGTTCCTGATACAAACAATTGCCCAAGTTGGCAATTTCTGCCTGGAGCTCAGGTGCTGAGTGTGCATTAAAAGAGATAGCAAGTCAGTGAACACACTGAGGGTGTCTATGCTGTGCGTGGCCATATGGACACCATTCCCTGTACAGAGCTCTTGGAAAGCCCAGCTCCTGCTCAGGTCTCACCACGAGACACATGGATTCACCAGAGGTGTAACAGACCACTCCCAGGACACGGACACGAACCCACAGCCAATCCTCCCTACAGCCTCTATAAACTCACCTGAGCCCGTACGTTGCGGATGAATTCACATGGAGAATTTTAAACGCTATTAAGTGGTAATTCAAACCCAAAATCTTCCTGAAACCCTCATGTTTCAGTTCTATCCTTTGCATTTATACCCAACGCCATTTATAAAACTAGATCTAAAACATTTTTTAAAGGAAACCAACTTCTATAAAACAGATTTTACAAGAATTTCTTTCTTGCAAAATTACACGTGTAATGTACAAAAACCTTGCAAAAGAACAAATTGCTCTTAGCAGACTCATTTTTGTCATATTTTTAAAACCACTACATCAATACACAAGTAATTTCTGTCCATAGACTGACGCTCTTCTGGGCACTACAAAGTGCACACAAAACTGCTGAAGAAGAATCACTTGTTACGATCTTTTTTTCATATGAATTCCTCTGATTTCAATTGAGAAGTTCAAACCACCTCAAATCTTTAGATTATTCAGAGTGAAGTTTATCTGATTATATGAGTTTTAAATATCTTCTGTATTGCTGAAAGTTGAGCACATACATCATCAATACTGATAGTTATCTATGCTACTGAGTTTGGGTTTTTAAGCACTGAAGAGTTTTGATTTGACAGATGTGAAAGGGACTATTAAGATACCAAGCTCTACCTGACTACCACTTCCCAGCACTGAAATAGAATCACAAAATCTTTTTTAAATCACTGAAGTCATAACTAAAATATTCAGGTTAAAAGCAGTATAAACACAAAAAGCTGTTAAATGATAGGAGGAAGACAGACCCTTAAATCCACAGATTTAAACTTCAGGATACTATGCTGAATGTAAAGCAATAATTTACATGAACACAAATACACTCCTAAGTATTTCAATACTGATTCAGAAAATACTGAAGCAATTCACAGTTCCAAGCAGGCAATTTTGTCCTCTTTCATTTATCTTCTCATCTGAGGTGTGAAAGTGACTGTGAAAAATACTGCAGTTAAACCACATAAACAAACCAAACCAATTATAGGTTTTCTTCATGTGCAAGAAAAGTTATTTTTCTTTAAGTTAATGTATTCAATTTTTAGCTTCTTTTACTATGACTACAAACTCCATCATGTACCAGATCAGCAGAAACACTGCAGCTATGGTACAATGGCTTTTTATGGAACTGGGCACTGCCCAATTCCATAAAAATGTAGAAATAGTGGTTTAGTAGACATAAAGCCCTTCTTATTAAGATGGAAATAGGCAAACACGGTAGGCGTCTTGCAAAACTCTGTCCTAAACTCCAGAAAGTGAAAATTTCTCTCGTGGGAATTTTCAAAATTTAGACATAAGGACAAAGAAATACTTTTTGATTAAAAAAAAATTCCCACTATAATTATCCCAATGAAAAAAAAAAAAAACAAAAAAAAATAAAACAACCTCAGAGCAGATTTGAGAACACCAAGGACTTTAAATAACACTGCAAATAAGGTGCTGATCCACACCTTTTAAATACTTGCAAATATGAACTTTACCCATTAAAAACTTGAAGAAAATAAAGCCAAGATTTCAAAGCAGATTTTCAGAGGGCCTTAGGGTCAATATTGAGTTTTTATGGGGCCACCAGGCTCTGCCTCTACATGTATGTGTGTGGCACGGAGGCGGGTAATAGAGAGGAATCTGTGGAACTAAATAGATTTCAGATATCTTTAAATACTTATTTATGATCTCCAACTTCTGAGAAGTTGGGACTGTTGATACAGACGGGAGAAAAATGCTGGCTTCAGAGATGGAGTGGGATGGAGCTCTGATCAAAAGCTCTTCAGGATAAATATAAATATTTAATACTCCCTTCCTGAAATTAGCAGCAACTACCGCCATAAACTTTCTGAAACTGTTAGGGCAACATTTAACCCAAGAAGTTTCACCTATGAATGCGGAAAACCAAATGGAAAAACATTAACATCAACTGGAAGTACCATTTTGGGACAAAACACAAAGATACATTTGCTTTACAGGGAAAATGTCACTCCTTTTCCCTAGCCTGGGATCACCCAAAATATCAAAGATTAAAATGTACTTCTTGGTACGTCAGATAAATTTCAGCAGTTTATACTGTTCTTTATGTTAGTGATGTTTTTCTCCCCAAATTCTGCATTTGAAATCCACTGCATGAGCCCATAGACCTGCCTACTCTAAAATCACCAATCCATGTTGCTGTCAGTCCAAAGGTACAGATACCACACATACAGATTTTGCCATTTTTAATATGGATTTTGTATAGTTGACATTTCAGCAAAGAAATAATTTATGGCTGTGATTGTTTGGTTTATGAAAAAAAGTCTACAGGAAAACTAAAGATGGAATTGGATGCTTCTTGCTTAATTCTGCTGAGACCTACAAATTTCTTCTTTCCAGGTTTTTCTCCTTCCCTCATGCTCGTTTTTCCCTAATCAGCGTGTTACAAAGCCAGTGGTCACCAACTGGGCTCCAAGGGTTTGGCTTCAATTAACCTGCACTTCACACATTCTGCAGAAAGAACGCAAATTGAGTATAAACATAATCATGTACCTTTCCACTGTTTCATTCAGAGCTAAATGACTTAGAATCATCACAAAATCAAAAGCATTCCAAAAAAGAACACGTCCAGTAAGCTTGCTTTCAACTTTCAAACACAACAAATACAACAATACTGTATACAGACTATTTCAGACCTCCATGGAAAACAAAGACTGGGTAGTCCTTGGAAAATCATGGAGCCCAAGACATTGCCCAGATAACATTCAAGGGAACCAGATCATTCCCCAAATGAATAAACTCCTGAAAATGTTCCTCAGGCACACAGAAGGATTAAAGTGTCCAGATTAGAAGAAACAAAATGGTACACAGTGTGAAGAAAGAAGGATGAGCTGCACTTTTTCTTGCTCTGTCCCTTACTTCTAAAATATCATAGGTAGTCATTTCAAAAAGTCTTACAGGCACTTTTCTTCTTGTCTTCCATTACTGTATGTAACTGTCATTCAGTGGCTCATTTCTTTGCAATACATAAGAAGTTATTCTATTTATTCCCCTGAGACGCTATGTGAGTTTTATTCAAATCAAGTCATAACAGACATTTTGATCATCTGATGCTAGCACCAAAAGGTACCACCATTAATTGACCCATAGTACCATTCATGGGCCAGTTTCTTATCAACCGTAAGGTCATTCGCTGGCAAACACCCTAAGGGAGAGATGCACAACACTGAAACTTTAAATCATAACCAAAGAAAAAGCAATTTTCTATCCACGCATCCAATTTAATTATCTTACAACCCCTTCATAATTAATCCTTACAGACTGAAAGATTATCACAGCAGTAAACAATCCCTACCATAAAACAGTCCTGGTGTCTGCTGAACCTCAGAATGCTACAACCAGCATCAAAATCTGCCAAAGAAAGGCAAATTAACAATGTTAACAAACATTGAGATGCACCAAGCAGCATCTCAGAATAAAAACTCAAATGAAGGGAGAAACTCATAATATTAATTGAAGGACTGTATCTCCTGTGCAGTATCTGGGGATGAAACTGCTTTCTGCTACCATAACCCACATTGCTCTGAAAGGAGATAAACAGCAACTTCATGGCCAAATTGATCTCAACAAATTTCTATAGAGCTTGCCATCAGCGAAAAATTAAACTGTAACTCATGGGTTACTCCAAATGAATTTCACTTCACAAACAGTTCCATTTACAGTCTGATGGTACTTGGTCAAGGCAGCTAGCCCCAGAAAGGGGTATGTTTCAGGGAACATGCTACTGGTCCTTGGATCAGATGATTATCTCTTCTCCCAAACTCCTCTGAGTTCTGAGTCCATGGTGTCAAAACAAAACAAGGCCAGTAGTGCTGATATACAGCATTTACTTATAAAGCTAAGAATTAGCCAAACTAGAAAACAAGTTACAATAACTATTTTGGGCATTACAGAGAAATTTAAAAATAAGGCCAAAATAACTCTGATGTTCAGAAAAATACTAGAGGAGATGATGTCTGAAGATTATGTTGCTCAGGAAGCATCAGAAGAGAGCAATTCCCTACAGCAAAGAAAAGAAAGTCATGCTTAGAGTCCCTTTTTACACTTCAAGAGATTTATCTCTGTGATGTTGTCTCACAGCAAGAGGCCAGCCCAAATGTCTTCTCCAAGAGCTTGGTTTGCCCCTTGCTTTTGCTCCAATATTCCATTAACATTAATAGTTCTTACATGACTTTACACAGAAATGTGAGCACACATAACTGGAAGCGTCAGTCTGAAATTCACTGCGATGCTAACCTATAGACACAACCTTTCATCATGCTAAGAATAAAGTATTTTAAAGAGCCAGAAACAAAGGTAATCACCTCTAGACAATGTCTCATCTCGTTCAAGTGCAGCATCAGAAAGCCTCCTCTCACTCGTACAAAACAAAAATGGAACAATTTAATTTTAGTCTGTACACTGCCTGAAGCCTACTTTCTGATCACAAAGAAATATATTTATTTCCATGAACAACAACAACAAAAAATACAGATTTGTTGACGTCCTCCAGCAACAAGAAATCAGAAAATTAAATCTTTTCCTGACAGAAAGTTTGATATTAAGGCAGGTGGCCAGGATAACTTACGGTATTAGTGAATGCAGCTGTTATTTTTATGTAATTTTAAAGGAATTTACTATAGACTTAACAGTGAATTTCACAGATACTTTAATCACACTCTCTTTTTCTGTTGCATTCCATTGCTGGGCCCTGGTTTAAAGAATGTGATGATCCCTAAGAAGAAACATTATTTAGATTTAACTACATAAAAAGGATCCAGAGAATGTAAACAAAGTTCCCTTTATAGTAACCACAATTTGATTCTATTAAGCCCAGAAGCGATACATATGGGCATACATCTGAATAATTTACTTTGTCTTTGGAATTCCTGCACCACCTTGACCCCAAGGACCTCTCAAGCAGTTCTACTTCTGAGACAACTTAGCCTAGCTAAAAGAAGAAAAGGAGTTTTTCCCAATATCTCTGTTCACATCAGGGTTTTGAGGAACGCTGAAACTAAGACCTCATCACATTCTGGTCTGGTTTTGCTGAGAAATGAGGCAAAATGAGTAATGGCTGTTCTTAGAACTTCCTTCTCCACCTCTCCTTTTTCACCTTCTTTTCCCTTGACATTTAATCCACTTCTTCCTGTCCATCCAGTCTTCCTTCCCATTCTTCCATTCTCCCATCAGCCTCTGCCGTCCTACGACCTCCCTGTGTTCCATCTACACACATCTATGCACCTGTTTCAACCTTTGCCAAGGGTTAAAAGCCGGGAGACTGGAAAATCTGAAGATGTGGTAGGTTGATCCCAGCTGGCAGCTAAATATTCACACAGCTGCTCACTGCCTGACCTTGCCCCATGTCCACACTGCCCCTGCAATAGGATGCTTCTGTTCCTGCATCATCCAGAGGAAGAGAGTCATTTAAAACAATGTGGATTACCTGGAAAAGAGGAGGGCATTAAAACAAAATCAGCTAGATAAAATCTCAAAGTGGAATCAAAAAAGCAAAAAATGAACACCATACCTGCAAAATGGGTAACACTAAACAGAAGTTAAGACTTAGTGCAGACAATTCAGTTTATTAGGAGTGTCCTCTACCATAGTAAGTCAAAAATGTTTGTGGTCATCAGCTGTAAGAGTGGAAAATTATTTCACTTCTCTACACCCCACTCATGCACTGGATGTCAAAATCATTATAGCAGTCTGTCTTGGGTTGCAATATGTA